>JBBPBX010024866.1:0-19269 GCA_038048925.1 Garcialebias charrua | reverse complement strand
TTTGATACGTTGTTAATATGAATTTCATGACGGATCTGATTCTCTGAAATTTGTATTTATTGATCTTTCAAGAAACATTTGAGTCACTTTAAAAATTGTCACAGTTTGAAGGCAAGATCAGATATGTCTGTTTTTTCTGCATATTAAATGTATAAACATAATAGGATTACTGATTATTTCAACAATCCATCAATGCAAAAGAAAATAGATATTGTATAAAATGGATATTTAGGCTTTTGTACTTTAAATACTGTATTATAAATTATGTTGTTGCTTCAGTCTGCTCGTAGTGCCATCAATAAAAATAAAAAAAGAAAACATATCCAGAAGCCTTTGAGCTGCAAGAATCTGAAAATCCTGAAATAAATTTATGTCTACCTTTTTTCTGTTTATTAGCTCTTTGCCTCAGGAAATAGACTTACTAATAGCATTTTAGCTGTTCTGAAAAGTGGCACTTCACACAGAGAATTAAGCACTACAGTACAGAGAGACCCCGTGTGAATCAATATTAAGTATTGCCATCATTAGCTCACAGTGAATTATTGCCTGCAATTATATAGATTATGGCATTAATCACGTGTTTAATTGGTCTTTTGTAGACTCGTTATTAATTTAGAACAGCAGGGAATAAGAGTATGTTCTTTTATTTATTAATGCATGCTCAGACTCTGATTAGTTCACGTTAAAAGTAGAGGCAAGCAGACATGAGAAACAGTAAAGAGATGGACAGCATTGCATTTATTCTAAATCTGTCTCTCATCAGAAGCATGACAGTGACAGCCATCGTTTCAGTAAGTGGAACGAGTCTTTTGTTTAGGAAGTAAAGGACTTCTCTCTCTTTAAGCTCCCAGGAGCATAGTTCTAGCAAACCTCTTGTACATGAAGGGTAGAGCTCTTTAAAATATATGGCAGAAAAATAATGGTTCCTAGAGATTCATAGATCAAACCTGGTTTAACTTTACAGTTTAAGCTATAGGTTTTGCACATCTTCATTGGACTTTATTTTAAAATAAGTTAAGAGACTATAAACTTCCTAAATGAAATGATGCAGTTCATCTCATGCTGAGCTGAATAGTCTGTTCCTGCAGGTTGTGGGATCAGCCCCGTATAGCTTATTCTGTGAGTGTGGGTAACGTATTGTGATCTTGTGCCATTTCAGATCAGTTTGAAGTAGTTTGTGATCCTGTTGGACCAACTTCTGAAGTCAGTTTTGATTTGGAGAGCAGAATAAGTATTTAGGGAGTTGATGCATGTGATAGTAATTGAAACGCATATGATCAAATCACAAGATCTTTAATCAGAACGTTGCATGCTCTTACTGGCTTCACTTTGATTTGATTTGTTGTTCGCTTGTTTTCTTAAAATAGGTTTAAGTCAAACTCTAACTTTAGCTAAGTTAAAGACTGGTTCATGTTTAAAACTAATTTTCCAATTTTTTTCAGCATGTTGCTATTTATCCATCCAACCATTATTTTTCTCTCCAGGTCCTGGGGGTCTCTGGTGCCCATCCCCAGCAGTCACTGTGTGAGAGGCGGGGTACTTGGCACTCTTAAGATATATATAAAATAAAGCCTTCACATTCTAAAAATGAATGTTGTTAATGGGTGCACGTGTCTCCACATGTGAGTTTGTGTCCGCATATATTGTGTAAATCGTTGGTCGTTTTCACAAAACAGTTCTCCAATAAGGCCCCAGGGATCCACATGTCTTTAGGGTTGTTTGTAAATCACCAGTCAAGCTGACCATGTCCATGGGGGCCGAGATGGTGTAGAGGCAGGGCAGCCGGCTCAGGACCAGAAGGTCTCGGGTTCGATCCCCGGTCATGGCATACCTCGTTGTGTCCCTGGGCAAGACACTTAACCCCGAGTTGCTCCCGGTAGAACAGGCAGCACCTTGCAAGGCAGTCTACCGCTACCGGTGTATGAATGTGTATATGAATGGGTGGATGGTTGGTACTGTGAAGCGCTTTGGGGCACCTCAAAGGGAGCTGGAAAGCGCTATACCGTATAAGTAAGCTCCATTTACCATTTACAAGGGTGTAAGATGTCATCATTGCGGTCAGCGTCATAGAACCAAAGGATGGGTTGGTTATAACTTATAACTTACTACTGCTGACTCCACACACGCATGTTGCTTTGCTGTGGTAGTTTTTTTTTTTTTTTCATGCCTCACAACGTGCCCTGTTAAGGACACGGTGTGAGAGATCTTTTTATGTACCTCTCTCCTTATGTTGTCTTCCCTTTTCTTATCTAAGCAACAGGGGCAGCACATCTAATGCCTCCTACCCACCGCACAACTGCAAACGCTCCTGCCGTCCCCTTTTTGCCGCTGGTCACGGTCCCACTGGCCACTGAACACCGTCTGATGACGTACACTAGGGGGTAGCAGAGGGAGGGGTCTCTGGCTTGTTTTCCGGGTTCAGTTGTTGTTTTAACTGCACCTCCGACGGTCTTCGATGAGATTAAAACTTTTTTTTATGTTTGGGGTGATCTACACTGGAGAGTACAGCAGCCTGTCAGCAGCAACTGTAAAAATGCCACGTTTCTTACCGGAGTTTGGTTCCAATTCCTGGAGGCTGGATCCGGTGAGTTTAAAAAGTCCGAAAAAAGTCCCGTTGTGGTTGTGTAATCAGATAGCGAGGCTCTCCCGACTGTTTGCCGGATGCGTCGAGCCGCCAGAGATCAACATTTGGGACGTCTGCGGCTCGACGGCGACGCGCGCGTGCGTGTACAGGCTGCCACCGCGCCGCTTCGATCAGTTGAATCTCGCCGCTTCCTTGTTCCCCGTGACTCTACGCGTCTCCTCCATAGACTTTGAATGTAAACCGGTGTTATCCGGCCGCTTCGGCCGCCCGACGCCGGGGGCGGTGGGTAGGAGGCATGAGAAGCTGCAGCCCCCTGTACACTTCTGCCCATCTTTAGGACGGCTGTACGGAAAGTAATTTTATTATACTTCAATGTGCAAGGATAATAAAAGCATTCTGATTCTGATGTGCAGCACTATGGATAAAATGTGTGTTGGACATCTCTCGTTCTGAATCTTAAATGCTTCCTGGTCGCACAGACCGACTGACATCACTACATCCCACTCTCAAGCCACTATGTTGGTTTACCCTTTCATTTGTCGACCATTAGAATGAGATGAGGCAACTTATCGTCAGAGCGTTTACTGGACTCTCAAAAGCTCAGTGGTCTGAGAGTAAAGAGCTATCGACGATGAGGAGAGTGGTGAACAACCTCCTGTTCAAACACTGATTCTCATTCAATCATATGATCAAGAAGCTGGATTTAGACAACCAAAGTGACATGAAGTTTTATCTGAAGTAGCCTGCAGTCTTTTTGGAGGGGGGACCACCGACTGGGGTCATATCATCTGCCTGGTGGCCTTTGGAGCTGTGGTGTCTCAGTACCTGAATGAGAAGGGGAGGGAGAGCTGCCTGTAGCCTGTGAGCAGAGATCTCCACATACCTGCTGTCTTAAGCCTGGTTTATACTTCTTATCGCACGTCTTTTACCCCCCGTTGAGTGAACCCAGCGATGATGTAATTGCGTGTGTGTCACCGACCGCATTGAGTGTTTATACTTCTAAAAGACGTGGGGATAATCCCTCCCTCTTCCCTCCCACTGCATACGTCACGCGCACTCCCACTGCATGTTTTATCAGGACAAACGGATTTTATATAATTATAGGCTCCATTACTTTGATTTGTGAGTCCGTTATCATGGGCGTAGCCAGGATTTTATGAGGGGCGGATTGTTTAAAGGAAACGTGGACCTTCAAATGGCAACACGCCTCGGTGGCTCAATGGAAACGCGTAGGGTTTCCGCTCCAAAGCTTTTCTCGACTCTGGTTCGAATCTCACCTGGTAGAACTTATTTTACCTTTGTCTTTTATTGGATAAAATAAAGGAGTTTGTGTTAACCACAGGCATATTAACTCCTTTTTTAAAATCCAATAAAATACGAACGTAAAAATAAGTTCTACCAGGTGAGATTCGAACCCCGAGTCGAGAAAAGCTTTGGAGCGGAAACCTTACGTGTTTCCAGTGAGCCACCGAGGCGTGTTGCTATTTCAAGGTCCATTTTTTCTTATGTCGGCTCTTGGAATGTTTGTAGTCGTACCCCGGTGTTTAATGTATGTGTCCAGCCACTGCAAAGACGGGTATAACGGAGGAACTGGATTGGTCCCGCCAGGATCCCCGCTCTGGACCGCCTCGGCGAGTTTCTCTTCAAAACTATCCATGTCTGTCAAAGCAAAAACAAAAACCGGCTTCTAAAAGAGTAGCGGGTAGCGTGTAGTGGTGTCATACACCATATATGGACATCCAAACAAAAAACGCCCACAAACTTTGAACCAATCACACGCTGCGAGCCGCATCGTCCGTGTCTCGGAGTTCTGACAGGGAGCCATGTACAAGACGGCTGTCACCGGGGGGTCGCAGCGGGAGTGCAGACGGAAGTTGCGCAACTTTTTTTCACTCAACGGGGGGTAAAAGACGTGCGACAAGAAGTATAAACCAGCCTTAACCAGAGGGACAGGCTGCTCAAAACGACTCCTGGACTGGCTCTATGGAGTTCTTTTGGGAACCAAATCCTGAGTCAACAGTCAGGAACGCATTAATAGCTGTTTCTGGGTTTGCTGCGGTTGGTGCTACTGTTGCCTTGTTGATGAGGTGAATTTGTTGGACTCATGAGTCTGTGGATGCTTCTCCTTTTTGCCACCTTCTCCTTTTGTTTGGATTTAAGAATTACAAACAGGTCTCTCTTGTAGATGAGTCCTCGCAACTCATTGTGACTAACCTGTATAAATAAAGGTTATATGAATTATGGCACTGTCAAAGTCAAAAGTCAAAGTCAACTTTATTGTCAGATCTGCAATATGTACTGTACAGGACATACACAGGACACCAGGCTTGACTTGGCTCAGAGGCATAACAGCCATGGGTTGACTTAAACACCCATCATTTCAGAAATCCCACTGAGAAGGCAATAATTCCTCTTCGGCCTCATGTGAAGTGTTTTGTGAAAATTCTTGAGGTGATCAACTAGTGGCCCATGGGCTATGTTTAACTCATTCTGTCCAGCCCACAAAGTATTAATTTGTTAATAAATCAAACACAATCTGATACAGTAATGAGCTCTGTCACTCAACTTTATGTGATCTGGGTTGGACATTGGTAGGCCTGTCATGATAACACATTTTGCTGGGCGATTTATTGTCTCGGAAATTATTGCGATAAATGATAATATCGTTTGAAATTTGACGATAATTAGTAATTGTCAAATTTAAGAAGAACTTTTTAATTTTTTTTTGCATGTAGCACCTTTTTTCAACCACTGGATGGCAGTATCAGACTGTTTGAACCAAAGGATGGATAGTGAGGGAGCAAGCAATGTGTCTCTTTAAGAAAAATGGGAGGGAGACCCCTTGACAAGACATGGGCTGTCTCTCTTCGGTTCTCAAAATGGCGGACGCTCAGTGTGGTTTGAGCTCTTTAGCATAGCATTTTTCACACAAAGCTTTTAATAAAAAATCAGTAAACAAGTTTTCGGCTTCTTTTTGCAGGAAAACAACTTTTTAGATGAAGGCATGGATTTCAACTGTGAATTTTGGAGCTTTGACAAGATGGAGTTTTTTTTTTTTCCTGAGTTCTGCCTGTTAGCTTAGCTCATAGCTTAGCTTCTTTTAACGATCTAAAGATGCAGTTAAAATGGATTTTAAAGAGAAAGGGAGGGGTCAGTGAAGAGCACCAGAGTTGAGCCTTTTGTTATCCAGTGTATTTAGTAGAAAGAGAGACACGAAGAAACAATAAAACTGATAAATGAAAATTAGGTAGATAATTTTCATTTATCATGCAATTAATTGATTTATTGTTTATCGCGACAGGCCTCGACATTCATCACTGGTAGGAAAAGCTGCTTCTGAGTTTGCTGAGGTGCTCTGGTGTTTTAGTTCAGTGTGACGTGAGAAGCACTGAAACACACGAAACTCTGCTCTGAGTTCAGTGGTCCGTTTGATTTATCAGAGAATGTGTGTTAAGAAAGTCCCTCTCTTGATCACATTTTATTGGTGCTTCTATAAATGTTATAAATTAAAGCTTCAAATACGGCCTGAAAAGTATGCTTGGGTGAAAATGATTTGAGTTCCTCTATGCGATTTGTTTGTGTGAGAACCTGATCTCATCATTCCTTCCCAGACGGCCTTTGCATTAGAAGCCACAGACAGGAAGTCAAACTTTTAATAA
Source organism: Garcialebias charrua (assembly GCA_038048925.1). NCBI lineage: Eukaryota > Metazoa > Chordata > Actinopteri > Cyprinodontiformes > Rivulidae > Garcialebias > Garcialebias charrua. The sequence continues at coordinate 13,026 of JBBPBX010024866.1, read as the reverse complement.
TTTAAAAGCGGTATTATCAATGCTTACTTCTCTCTTTTCTCTCGTTCATTTTTTATCACTTTTCAGATACATCATCATCTGCATAATGATAGTTTGCTTTGTTTTATTCGTCTGTTTTGCAAAATTCCTCTCTTTTTTCCGTCTGTGTAATCCTTTTCCACTCTCCTCAGCTGTTCTCATATTTCTATCCTTGTATTTCTCCCGCCTGCCTTTTCCCACTTTTTCCTTCTTCCTCTCTTTCACATGACAATCTCTCCTCCTCTCACTGTATCAACTAACAGGTGTGATATTGTGGCTTGTGCCCATCACACTCATATTCTCTAATGCAAACTGAGAATGGCAACCTGTCAATAAAATGCCATTTTAAATCAGTTATTTTAGCTGCAACAAAGACAAACCTAAAAGAAACGCAGCCGTCTCGCTGTCCTGCCACTCGTTTGTTCTTTTTCCTGCGCAGTTTCTCTCTTTGACACTTTGCTCAAGTGTAAGAACCAAATCTTTGCTCTGAGTTACTGGCAGAGACCCTCCATCTGTTTTTTCTTCATGTCTAACACATTCATACACAGATCTCCTCTGTGTCCAGCTCTCACAGTGACAGCCTCGTCTCCCTTCATGTCCGTACATCAAAACCACCTTCTCCCATTTTTTACGTTTTGGCAATCCCTGTTAAATGATTGACGCTCCTTCTGTCTTTTCATAATCAAGCATCTGAGCATGCAAGTGCAGGTACACCCAGATGCAGGTAGGCACGTGCACATACGCACTCTTTCTTTCTGTGCGCGCACACACACAGAGGCAAATTGTCTCTAGCAGAGCAACACTGCCCTCTTCAGTCTGACTGATAAATAATTATTGGAAACCCTGAAAGGAATATAAAAGCTGTTTTGCACTTTAGCATCTGTCAAATTAAATGTATATTTATATTTATTTAGGCTCATGTTTAGATTAATATAAGCATACTGTATAAGGGAGGGAGGTGAAATTATTTTTATTTGAAATCAGGGAAGAATTTATCAAACAACTTTTACCGTGTTCTCCGAGTCTAGTCTGTCTTTACAAGACTGGAACTGATTGGAACGACTCAGAATATTTTTGATTATTTTGTTCACGTAGAAAAATCTCATACCTGTCTAAACTCTAACTAGCAGTTTTCTTCCTGGCGAAAATAACGTTATTACCCTGGGCCTTTTATTTTTGGAAGAAAAAAAAGAAACATTTCGCCTGATTCTTATTCATGTACAGTATGGACATTCTCAGCACTGGATGTAAAAACAGAGTGAACGGGTCGTTGCTTTATTCAGTTTTGCGGGAAAATACATTACTTTCAGTGTAGATACTGTTACTTTAGTAAAGTACACACACTTAGACACATGCTTAGTTTCACTGTTAAAACAGTGTAACAGAGCTTTATGCCTCAACCTTCGTACTTTTGTATGGCTGGCAGATTTCCTTTATTTAACCCAAACAGAGGGCAGCATCATCAGAGCACACACACACACACACACACACACACACACACACACACACACTGATCAGAGGTTGTGCTAAACATGGCAGGCTGCGAGGTATGTTAAGCAGGGTAAGCAGTAGAAAGAGAACCAAGAAAGGTGTAGTGAACCATTCCAGTGTGTGTGTGTGTGTCTTAAGTGCCTGCATGTGAAGTCAGCACAAGGTTGGTTTAAAACGCGTCCCAATTTTATATTGCAATGGTCAATATGTATTAAGCAAACCTCCACGTAGATACATTTATAGGGAATTAAATCATTTAATTTAAACATTCACGTTTTGTTAAAAACTACTGTGGAATAATAAACTAAATAATTTAGCCCACTATTTTAAGCAGACATCATTTTGAAATGTCACTATCCAATGTGAGATTTTATTTTTCCCTTTAAATTTGATTTGGAAGCTTTATTTATTTATTTATTTATTTATTGCCAAAAGTTAAATAAATAATCATAAAATATCCTCGTGACAGCTCTGAAGATTTGCATTTACGCTCACAGATTCACCTCATACCAGAAGTCAGAAATACTATTTATCAGACGTAAAACATATTTTCCAAAATGAATGTAAAATTTAAAAATATATATATTTAGGAATACTGTATGTGCAATGTTTGGCAACTTGTGGAGTTTAAATAATAAAAGCAGATTTTCTGTGGAGGCACTTAAAGGCGCATTCAGTCACTGTGATTTTTTTTTTTTTAAGTCTGCATAGTGAGTTCCTATAAATAAATCATGTCTGGACACTGTAGCCTAAATGCATACAGAGGTATCATAATTATCATAGATCAAAAGCTGATGACATTACAGCGTTGGACCAGTCCTATCCCATGTCAGTTCCACGGCTGCCCATCTTTACGTTGTTTCATTATTGAGTTATGGCATGCATAATTTAACACCGACAGATATGGATCCATCCGTTGAGAGAGACTGCGGAAGGAGCTGAGGGAAAGAGAAAGGCAGGACACACTTTTTTTTTTCATTGCTTTCACGTTTCTTTCCTTCTCCCTTTGTTTCTTTTTTAAGTTCAGGGGTTTTCTTTTCAGCCTCCATGCCAGGACACTGTATACCCCCCTGTTCAAGTCAGTTTTAAACTGCTCATGTTTGAAAAATGTAGAGTTGCGTATTAAAAATGTTTGTAGTTTATTGTGTCTTTGAAATGTACCTTTTGTAACAAATGTTTATACATAGGATCTGTGCCTGTGTGCTGCAGGTTTGCAGCCGTACACAGACTACAGTTTTGTGTTGGCTGCCTGCACGACTGCTGGATGTGGAGCCAGCGAATCTGCAACAGGACGCACGCTGCAAGCCTCACCTACTGGTACACACACACACACACTGTTCTCTTTCCTACATTACAACATGGTTATTCTTTTAGAGTTTGTGAATAAGCATAGTGGTAGATTATGGTGTGGCTGTTCTGTTGTTATTACATTTGAACGTACCGGTAGATCTAAAAAAAAATTGAGAAGCACATTTTTGACTTTTATTAAAAATGTGTTGCACTCCTACAAATGTGTCAGGTTAAATTTATTAATTTGTTTTAAAAAATTGTAATTAAAAAACTTATTTTGCTGTGTTTCTTTTGCTATTTAACTTGTATCTGCTGTTTTTTGATGTCTTCCTTAGGGTTGTTTCCCTTTTTCCTTGACTTGTTTTTATTTCACTGGTTTCTGTTCTTTCCTTTTCTTTTGCCTCTTTTCTTTCTTTTTGTTCTACTGGAAAGTTACACTTAATACCATTAAGTGATCAAATGTTGTTTTTTATTTATCATTTTTCTGCTCTCAAACATAAATAGGCATGTGTCTCCAGTTGGATATTTAAAAAGTGGTTTCTCTTTAAAATATCATGCAGTAGTAGTTCCTCACTACTGTACTTCGCATCCCATTTTTCGCAGACTCAAGGTTGGTTTATACTTCTTGTCTTACGTCTAGTCAGGATTTTATGAGGGGTGGTTCGTTTAAAAAAAATGTGGACCTTGAAATATAAACACGCCTCAGTGGTTCACTGGGAACGCGTCCGATTTCCACTCCAAACTGTACCTAGACTCGGGTTCGATTCCCACTTGGTTGAATTTTTTTAAATTAAATTTATTCATTTCAAATTTAAAAAACACAAGAAAATTATTTACAAAACCACATTATAAAACAAAACAATACATGAAATGAAAGGAGGCAGAAGAAGAAAAAAATCGTATTATTTCTGCCCCTTCTTCAAACAAAATTAACAATCAACTCAAATAGCAATCGCATATATATAAAAAAATATAAGCTATTAAATGATTTCTCATACAAAACCATAAATATTAATTTGCATACAAACCAATTTATGAATATTTGTTCAGAAAATTTGTTTTAATCATTTTCTTAAATATAGATATTGACTTTGCAATTTTAATAGCATGTTCCAAACAATTCCACAGTCTTATTCCTTGTACTAAAGTAGACCTACTCTTTAAACTAGTTCTGTATTGTGGCATAACAAATATACTGTATCTGTTCCCTTGAGGTTATAATTACTAGTCCTTTTTACAAAAAGCCTTTGGATGTTTATGGGTAATGAGAAATTCTGGGCTTTGAACAATAATAAAAGAATATTATAGTCAACCAAATCATAAAACTTTAGCCATTTCAATTTGTAAAACAAAACATTTGATTGATGGCAGTAATGTGTTCTTGTAATAATTCTTATGGCTCTCTTCTGTAAAATAAAAATAGGCTTAGTTACAGTTTTGCACACTGTACCCCAAATATCTATACAGTAAATTAAGTGCGGGAGTATAATCGTATTATATAACCAAAAAAAAGGAGTTTGTTAACCACAGGCATATTAACTCCTTTTTTTTTATCCAATAAAAGGCAAACGTAAAATAATTTCAACCAAGTGAGATTCGAACCCAAGTCTAGATAAGGTTTGGAGTGGCAACGCGACACGTTTCCAGTGGACCACTGAGGCGTGTTGCTTCACAGCGGAGTTTTATTTGTTTTAAAAGCTGCGCGCATGCGCGATCCTCTTCATTTTGTCAACTTTACACGTGCATGCTTTAGCTCCTGTGTGCATGCGCGTGTTCGTAAATATATGTATATATATATAAATATATATGTATTGGTGTGTGTGTGTTGGGTGCAATGCGCAAAGTGCAGAGATGCACGGTTTGCGTGTGCGCGCGCACATACAAGTTTCTCTTCGAAACTATCCATGTCTGTCAAAGCAAAAACAAAAAACACCCACAAACTTTGAACCAATCACACGCTGCGAGCCGCATCGTCGGCGTCTCTGAGTTCTGCTTGGGAGCCATGTACAAGATGGCTGTCACCGGGGGATCGCAGCGGGAGTGCAGATAGAAGTTGCGCAACCTTTTTTCACTCAACTGGGGGTAAAAGACATAAGACAAGAAGTATAAACCAGCCTTCACTCTTATCACGGTTTTTCCAAAATAAGACTGGACATGACACACAACTGGCTGATTGATGGATGATCCGCACGATTGGAATGGAATTTTTATTTAAAATAAATTACTGTACTTCAAATTGTTTAGCACCTGCTGCACATTTGTGCTGCCCACACTGCAGGAGAAACATCTTCCTGCATCTCCTCCTTCCTCCTCTGTGATGTACGGTTTGCTGCGGATAAGTGGGCGTGGCCTAAATCGCAGAACGCAGCCATGGCAGATCTGAAGCAGGGAGCTGAAATCATGACATTCTGGGCTCTTTTAGAGTGTTTAGAGTTTAGAAACATTGTTTAGAGTATTGCAAGAGTGTAGGAAGGGTTTAAAACACAATTTTATATATATAAACTACTACTTACTACTTGTAGTACTCTTCCTACTTCACAGTTTTTCACTTATCATGGGGCTTCAGGGTACGGATCCCCCGCAATAAACGAGGACTATTCTCCCCTCTTCATCTTAAACCTATAGTTCACCCCCTCTCTGTTGTTCCTTTTTGTCTTTGTGCATATCAGTTTTTTTTTTTTAATCTTTTTTTTTTTTTTACTTCTCCCTCTCATCACTATAGCTTTTTTTTTTGGCATTGTTATTCTTTATCACCAGGATAAATTTTACGTTCTTGTTACTTTCCTTTCATTTTCTAAATTCAACAAGGAGACTTTGTTTTATTATGAGAACAGACTTTTAGGTTTGTTACTGACCACTTTTCATTTTGTACAAGAAAAACCATTAGGACACCCCTGCTAGCTTTTTGTTTAAATAAACCGAGAGAAGACGTAATGTGTACTTATGTGTAACACGGGCTATGAAGGCCCGGATTGTGACTCAGAGGATGTGACTCTAAAGCCAACTGGTAGACTGTAAATAGTCTAGAGCTTCCCTATTACAAATACGCAGGTACGCCTGGCTTCAAATGACAAAAACAGAAGTGTTGTATACAATATATATTTTATTAATTCCTTTCAATATTAAAACAGCCTTTATTAGATGCATTTATGCTATGGTGGTTCTACCAGGCCAGTTGTAAAGGGCTAGCACAACTCCAAATCACTTAACACCAAAGGATGTTACATGCCAGTAACATGAGAGCATGTACAGTTTAAAACAAGGCACAGAGTTGGGAGCACAATATAGCAACTGTAGCAATCTTAATCAGTCACAACCCCAACAACAAGCACATTCAATTAGTTGCAGTGGCAATCTGCCACCCACTGGCACATGTCCTTAGCTTGTGCTTCAGGGCTTTGCACAACTCCATGAACACTGCAGCAGCACTCACTACAGCCACATGCAGCAAGAGACTAAACAGCCAACACCCTGGAGAAGAATGTTTGGCTTACACACCTGGTGCTTAGTAACACTAATGAGCTAAACCACACTGAAGGTGGAGGAACAGGACACGGTGTGTTCAGGGAGCCAAACCAGAGTGGGAATTTACAGCCACTCTTCCAATGAACTAAAACCACCCGGTTACATCCTACCCCCCCTTTATGGATCGGTGGCCCACCGATAAATCAAAACCGCAACCAGGGTCAAAAAGTGGCGGTAACCAGGCTGCTGGCACCCGGGTCCACAGAAACAGTAGCCCTACAGTCGTCACTCCTAACCGGTCGTGGGAGGTGATGGGGGTTGGAGTGTTTGCCAGCGGTTTTACGGCTGGACTTCCTGGGGCCGATGATACTGCTTTGGGGAGCTTGTACAGCCGGTGGCGCCTCATATGGCATATGAACTGGAGGCCTTTCCGGTGGTTCTGGCTTCACAGACGGGTTACTAACAGCCTCTCGGACCACCAGCCAAGATCCAGACTCCACATCATCCTCGTCACTAGTCTCATCAGGCAGACACTGCAACCAAGCATCAGGGCAGGCATCTGTAGGTGGTAGAGCAGGTTTTATAGCAGTACGATGCACTTGTCTCACAAGATGAAGCTTATCAACTGGAGCAATTGAATATACCACACCACCTGTACTGGGCCCTTTCACGACTTGGTACACTGTGGACCCCCATGCATCTTGAATTTTTCTGCGACCTGGGCCCACATCACGCAAATACACTCTTTGTCCCACTTCAAGTGGCTTGCACTGAACCTTTTCATCATGCCTCACTTTCCTCCTCTGGGCTGCCAGCTCCACTCTGCCCCTGGCAGCATCCATGGCCACATTCAGACGCCTCCTGTGCTCTGCCACCCAGTCACACACACTGGGTGCTGTGGGCTCCGGAAGATGACCAAGAAGGAAATCCACTGGCAAGTGAGGTTCTTGTCCAAACATGAGGAAGTGGGGTGATTCACCAGTCGACTGATGGGCAGTGGTGTTATAGTGGAAGACAAGCTGTGGGAGGTGTTCTGGCCAATTTCGTTTTTCTTCTGGAGGAAGGGAACGAAGCAGGTTAAACATAGTTCGATTAAAGCGTTCACACTGTCCATTTCCTTGTGGGTGGTAAGGTGTGGTACGACTTTTCTGAACTCCATACAGCTCACATAACTGTTGCACCAAGAGACTCTCAAAGTTCCTCCCCTGGTCTGAGTGGATGCGAGCCGGTACTCCAAAACGGTAAAACCACTCACGAACCAGGATCTTCGCTACCGTAGCTGCTTTTTGATCACGAGTGGGGATGGCTTGGGTGAACTTTGAAAACACATCTGTCATCACCATCACGAGCTCCCTTCCATCACGGGCGGTTTCCAACAGTGTAAAATCAATGGCCAGCAGCTGATTTGGTCTTGAAGCAAGGAGGTGACCCATAGGAGCACGAGCTCTTGGTTGGGTGTTTTTAGCAAGGGTACACCTCTCACACTGCTGGCACCAGTCCTTTACATCTTTGTCCATCCCTGGCCAGAAACACCTCTGCTTCACGACATCAGTTGTCCTCTCTATCCCTTGGTGGCCATGATGTTGATGAAGCTCCTGTAACACCTCTGATCTTAAGCTCTCTGGGAGAAGTAACTGGAGAACCTCTTCTCCACCATCTGGTCTCCAGCTGCGCCGATACAGGAGGTCCTCCTTCTGGACAATTCGACCCCACTGTTTTACAAGTCCCCGGGCCTCTGGACCCAGACGCTCCTTCTCAGCACAGCTTGGCGCTCTCTGCTGCTGCCAAAACTCCAGAAACGCTGAGATGGCAGGGTCAGCCCTTTGGAGTACCCCCAGATCTTCCTCGCTGCGGGATGGCAGAGCTGTTATGACCAACTGGACAGGGTCTTCCTGCATCCCCACAAACCGCTCACCAATTGCCTCTGGAATGACTGTTCCTGGGAGGAGGTACTCCAATTGCGTTCTGTCCCCACTAGTCTGTTGCCTTGAGAGGGCATCCGCATTCTTGTTCACACGGCCTGGGCGATATCGGACTGTATACTCAAATGCTGAGAGTTCAGCGATCCACCGATGCTCCGTGGCGCCCAGTTTGGCTGTGTCCAAATAACTCAAGGGGTTATTGTCTGTCCATACTATACATCGGTGGCCCCACAGGTACTCTTTGAACTTCTCAGTCATGGCCCACTTCATGGCTAACATTTCAAGCTTCATGGAGCTATAATGTTTCTCAGCAGCATGTAAGCTGCGACTGGCATATGCAACTGGTTTCACTTTGCCACCTTGCTCTTGAGACAATACGGCTCCTAGCCCACTGTGGCTGGCGTCGACCTCTAAAATGAAAGGCAGAGAGAAATCAGCAAAAGCAAGTGTGGGGGCACTTACAAGCTTGGCCTTGAGCTCCTGGAAGCTCCTTTCACAGTCCTCCGACCAAACGTCTTCCAACAGTTGCCTTCGTCCTCTGCACACCTTCGACCCAGCAAGTTCTGCAACAAGACGATGAAGGGGGCCAGCTAGTTTAGAAAAATCTTCTACGAACCTCCTGTAATAATTGGCAAACCCCAGGAACGACCGCAACTCTGAGATGTTGGTGGGGTGAGGCCAGTTTAACACTGCCGCAACCTTTCCTGGGTCCGTGGCCACGCCCTCCTCAGAGATGAGATGTCCCAGATATTTCACCTGCTTTTTGAAGAAGTCACACTTTTCTAACTTGACTTTCAATCCTTCTTGTTTTAGGCGACTTAGAACCCTTTCCAGCCGTGTCAAGTGATCATCAACACTGGAAGAGAACACAACAATATCATCCAGATATAACAAGAGTGACTGACCATGCTGGGCCCCAAATATCCTCTCCATCAAACGCTGGAAAGTCCCTGGTGCATTGCATAGTCCAAATGGCATACGGTTGAACTCGAACAGGCCAAACGGGGTGCAGAAAGCTGTTTTTGGCTTATCGATCTCTGCAACTGGAACCTGGTTATATCCAGAAGCAAGGTCCATTGTCGTAAACCAGCAGGCGCCCGAGAGGGAGTCTAGTGTCTCTTCTATTCGAGGCAGTGGAAAAGCATCCTTCCTGGTCTTTTTATTAAGTTGTCTGTAGTCTACACAAAGGCGAAGACTACCGTCCTTCTTTCTGACTAGGACAATTGGGGACGCATAAGGGCTACTGCTCTCTCGAATTACCCGGGTTGCCAGCAGCTGGTTAATGTGAGACTTAACTGCCTCATATTCAGATGGAGGGATGCGCCGATACCGCTGTCGTATGGGAACATCATCTGACAAAGGGATGCTATGCTCAATTAAATTGGTAAAGCCAAGGTCACCATCAAAAGCAGAAAACACAGATTCATACTTTAGCAATAAGGCTCTCACTTTGTGCTGCTCTATTCCATCTAGCATAGAGAGATCAAGGGAGGTTATCTTCTCTCTAACTGAGCCAGTCTCGGCAGTATGGGACCTGACTGCAGCAATAATTTGCTCCTGTACACAAGGGACTTCCTGCAACTCTGATGGTAGGCTCACCACATCTATAGGAGACAACACTCCAAGAGAACAGCGGGGTTTCAGTGTAACCGTACACACCCCTACATTCACCACAGGAACATAAACAGTACCCCGAACAACATGCAAGAGAGAAGGAGACACTAACAAACCCTCAGGTAAGCCAAACTTTGCATTTAAGGGTTCAATCAAAACAGCCCCTGCCAAGGCCAACATAGCAGAACAAGTAGCAGGTACAAGTTTAGTAGTGCCAGCAGGAACTACCACAGGTCTTTTACCACGCAGCTTTGCGACACTAGTCTGAATAGGGCCTTTCTGTAAGTTGGTCTGCTGATATAACTGGAAGGCAGGAAGCCAGGAACTGAAAGCCCCCAAAACTGTAGGGCGTTCAAACAACTCAGGGCCATACTGGTCAAACAACTGAAAATAGTAGGCCTTTATGACATTCATCCCAATTATGCCCGGTATATGAGGTAAACTAACCCGACCTGGAGGGTCTCTAACAACCAAGATCCCTCTTCTAGGAATTACCACACCACACACCTCTATGTCGGGCTCAAGATAACCCAAGTACGGAATGCTTAAACCGTTGGCAGCTCTCAGCTCTAACCAATGACAGGACTTTAACTTGTCTGGAAAATATTTCCTGAAAAAGCTCTCTGAAATGGTAGAAACCATAGAACCTGTGTCAAGGACACATTGGACCGGAACTCCAGATAATTTCACAGTGACTTGGGGACAAGGCACCATTAAACGCTCCTTCACCTCATCTACATGGGGACCCACTGAGCCTGAACCACCCCCTCCTAATGTCTGGCTCCTTACATTAGGGGGAGTTAGTTTTCCGACAACTGAGGGCTAGTGGTGGCTTGGACCCGAGGGGACCTGAACTGGGAACGGGCGTTACAGTACCGAGCAATGTGACCTGGTTGCTGACACCTGTGACAAATCACACTACTAGGACCAGAAGAACTGGCCACAGGGTGCTGCTGCATAGCTGCAAGGGATTGAGTGATCTGATCCAACTGGTCCTGTTGCTTTTGTACCAATTTTGTCAGAGTGGCAATTTGTGAGGAAGTAGAATTAGAGGGGGGCTCAATTTGGAGAGTGGGTGCACTAGCCCGTTGTACAGCACAAGAGGACGGCACAACACTATTGTTGTCCACCCCACCCTCACGCTCCCATGTAATGGCCTCAGCCCTAACTTCCAGCAATGTACACCTTGGATTGTCACGAACGTAACGCTTTAATTCCCTACGCAGATCAGAATTGCTAACATTTTGAATAAATTGATCACGAAGTAAAATGTCTGCATTAGTCATGGCATGAGGAGAATTAGCTTTAACCCTGTTCATTAAACAAAACAAGGAATGGGAAAATTCCTGCAAAGTTTCACCATCTAACTGTCTCCGTGAAAAGAAGTCCTCTTGTAGTGAGACATACGACTGTTGACAACCATACAGTTCTCTCAAAATGGTAAAAACAGTTTCTGGATTCTCACGTTCAGCTAATGGTCTATATTTAATCTCATCCCGAGCTACACCTTCGAGATGGTCAAAAATGAAAGCAGCCTGATCTGTGGGTTCAACATGCCGAACTTGCATGCTGGTACAAACTTCTTCTACCCACTCCTCAACCCCAATACCATGAGTCCCCCTGAAGGTTGGACACTTTCGCTCCCTTGGCAGGTAGATGATGCGGTCAGTTGTCCCCATGCTCCCCAGAGCTGTACGTGTACTGGGACCAGCTGGTGCATCATGTTGAGTTGAATTTGCCAGTGCAACGTCCCGTTCCTGTTGCAGCCGACTCCTATCGGCCTCCAACTGCTGGACTCGAGCCCGGAGTTCTTCAAGTTCCTCTGCCATAGGAACGGAGAGGTGGGTCCTTCTTCACTGTCGGGGGGTATCCAGCTAGGTCCCACGATGTGCCTACTGTTAGCCTATTATGCTCCCAACTTCTAAATGCTCTTTAGAGATAATTAAATAAAATATATATACTGTATATACACACACAAACTGCCTTATCAGCCAGACCCTACCAACAACGCCAGTAAATGTAACACGGGCTATGAAGGCCCGGATTGTGACTCAGAGGATGTGACTCTAAAGCCAACTGGTAGACTGTAAATAGTCTAGAGCTTCCCTATTACAAATACGCAGGTACGCCTGGCTTCAAATGACAAAAACAGAAGTGTTGTATACAATATATATTTTATTAATTCCTTTCAATATTAAAACAGCCTTTATTAGATGCATTTATGCTATGGTGGTTCTACCAGGCCAGTTGTAAAGGGCTAGCACAACTCCAAATCACTTAACACCAAAGGATGTTACATGCCAGTAACATGAGAGCATGTACAGTTTAAAACAAGGCACAGAGTTGGGAGCACAATATAGCAACTGTAGCAATCTTAATCAGTCACAACCCCAACAACAAGCACATTCAATTAGTTGCAGTGGCAATCTGCCACCCACTGGCACATGTCCTTAGCTTGTGCTTCAGGGCTTTGCACAACTCCATGAACACTGCAGCAGCACTCACTACAGCCACATGCAGCAAGAGACTAAACAGCCAACACCCTGGAGAAGAATGTTTGGCTTACACACCTGGTGCTTAGTAACACTAATGAGCTAAACCACACTGAAGGTGGAGGAACAGGACACGGTGTGTTCAGGGAGCCAAACCAGAGTGGGAATTTACAGCCACTCTTCCAATGAACTAAAACCACCCGGTTACATCCGTATAAGGCACATAAAGGCATGTTGCCTGACAATATACAAACACATTTAGTTAAAAGAGAGAGTGTATATTTTCTTAAAGGAATTGAGATGTTTGTGAAGCCTTATTTTAGTAGTAGTTTGAAGGAACGATCCACAATAATTCAGGGAATATGATTGTGGAATGGTTTGGAAGATACTGTTAAAAATGCCAGATCACTGTGTACATTTAAGAGACTGATAAAGACGAGTTTCTTGGAAGAATATGGAAATCGTTAATATAAATCTGCTTAAGTTGCTGTCTGATTTGATTAAGATGTTTGAGTTTTTATGTTTTTAATTTAGCTAGATTGTTATTGTCTTTGTGAATTACATTTTAATTTAAATTTTGTAAAAATATTTTGATTTACATTAGAATTAAGTAAAAAGGGGCAGTTTTCATACGACTAGTTCTTTTTCTGCCACCTTTCATTTTATTTTATTTACTTTTTTATTGTATTGTATGTATGTATATATATATGTATATATATATATATATATATATA
>JBBPBX010024865.1:0-39343 GCA_038048925.1 Garcialebias charrua | reverse complement strand
TCTAACTAATCAAGTTTTTGTCCAGTAGCAGCAGTGTGGCTGTATTTGTCCTCATTACTGTACTCACAACCTCTTCTTGGTGGGACAGGTCCTGGAAAAGTTCAGAGTTCAGTTCAGTCATCACACACTTCTTAGCTGCAGGTGATCTCTGGTGGATGTCTGTCCCTGAAGTGGGAGAGCAGCTACCTCTGTCACAGACTGGAAATAAAACACAGAGATAAAAAAAAAAAGTTAATAAGATTATGATTTTAAATAAAAAAGATTATTTAGATAATAATAATAAAAGAACAATACCTCTTCTTGAACGGTTGAAGCTCTCACTCATCATCAGAGCTCAGCTCCAGGGCTTGTTGACATCAGTTTTAGTTTTTTCATAAAGTTCTGAACTTTTTGAGTGATGGATGTTTGTAGCGAGGATCAATAACTTTAAAGCCTGTGCATTTAACAACATTCAGACTTAGATTCAAAGATTTAAAAACTCATACAGTTTGTGTTATTGCTCTGGACCGCTCTGATTTACCTGATAAAAGTAGTTTTAATGCTGCTGTTAACGGTGTTTCTGCAACAGCTGCTGTTTCTTCGTTCACATTCCGATGATGTAGTTTCCAGCGCGTTCACGTTAGACGTGTTGCTGCTGCAGAGAGCTGCGTCACGCAGCTGCTGCAGAGCCAGACTTCATGAAACAACGTCCACAAACACAGCTTTGAATGTGCGCTCGTCTTAACAAGAAAGCCATAACGTTCCCAAACAGGAGACCGGAGCGAGCAGCTAATGGCTAATAATGCTGTGCGTGCTGCGCGATAATAGCTCCGTGCTGAAACGCGCCCAGGAAATTTTATTCCGCGGCGCATATATTAACGTTCAATGAGTGAAAAAATAACCGAAACGGTACGCAGGTAGCCTGAACCGAACGTGGCATACCGAAACGGTTCGGTACACCCACGTGTACCGTTACATGCCTAGTATTAACCGACACCCTTTACCTTAATTATTTACTTATTCAGATTGAATAGTAATTTACAGATTCTTTTCTTTTTCAGTTTACCCAATATTTCTGTGATCAGTTTATGATGGACAAATAAACCATGAAATGACCATGAGACGTTGATTTTAGTTGGTATGCCAGGAGACACTACCTTTTATTTAAAATAAATCAACTAAAATTAACATCATTACACTTGATTGACGGATTTCACTTTCTTGCAATTTAACATGCATCAGCACACTTAAATTGTAACAACAGACATAGTAATGAGTTGACATATTACTTTTTTATCTGTGGCTCTTAGCTTAATGTAGTTTCCAGCTTAGAATGAGGGAGAAGGAAATAAGAGGAATAAAAGAGGTTAGAGGGGTTGTAAAGAGGGAAGTTTATCTTGCATTTATAAAACCAGATGACACTCTTCCATACGCGTCCAGCTAAGATATCATCACACCTCCAATAAGCAAACAGCTGCTCCTTTACCTTAAGACGTCCTCCTCGGTTCTGGTAAAGAACTATGATCAGCCTTGGACATAACGAGTCGTAGGTCCCGCAAGTCCAAGCTAGACTCCAAACGTGTTTACCTTGTCAGTGTCTGTGATACTTGCTTTAGTCGGCAGAAGTCGTGGCAGTCATGGTTTTTGGCTCAAGATAACTTATTCCAGAAAGGAATTTAATTCAAAGTTCTGAGCTTATGCTCGGTTCGAAGTGGACTGATAACAATTAGCCCTTACTGAAGAACGAAGGTCTTTGGCTCTTGACCAAACGTCCGACAGCTTAAAGAGAAAGTTCACATCTCCTCTTCCTTACAGGAACTAGAGGTTGCAGGAAAGCTTGGAACCCTTAGTAGAGGATCTGATATCAGTGACTTGTCCCTCTCCGATTGGTTCAGAAGAACCAGTCGAGGAGTTCACTTGCTGTTATCAAGATTCAAGGTTAAAGCCAGAAACAGAGAGAAATGTTTAGGAAAAAGACAGACGCATAGTCTCCAGTAGTAAAATACTTGGATTAGCGTCTTAACACTTCTAAAACAAATCTGAAAAGCACAATTTGACATAAAATTCAACTCTGACACCATTATACCATACCATACCAGCTTTATTTATAGAGCACTTTAAACACCTACAGGACCAAAGTGCTGTACACACAACAAAACAATCACAATCAGGTAATAAAATGATTAAAATAAATAAGAGTCACATAATAAAAGTTGAGGAATCATACAATCAGATAAAACAAGCGACTAAAATTATTAAAAGTCAACATCGCAGATGGTGTCATAGGCCAGGGAGAAGAGATGGGTTTTAAGAAGAGATTTAAAAACAGACAGGGAAGAGGCCTGTCTGATGTTCAAGGGAAGGTTGTTCCACAGTTTAGGAGCTGCCACAGCAAAAGCACGGTCTCCTCTGAGCTTGCGTTTTGTCTTTGGGACACTCAGGAGCAGCTGATCACATGACCTGAGGGATCGAGAGGGTGCGTATGGCTGCAGCAACTCGGACAGATAGGGCGGGGCAAGACCATTTTGCGCTTTAAAAGCAAATAAAAGAACTTTAAAATGAATCCTGTAATGTACGGGCAGCCAGTGCAGGGAGGTTAAAACAGGAGTAATGTGGTCAAACTTTCGTGTGCCAGTTAAAAGTCGTGCAGCGGCGTTCTGTACCCTCTGAAGCTGAGAGATACACGAATCACTGATTCCTATATAGAGTGCATTACAGTAGTCCAGCCGTGTGGTCACAAAGGCGTGAACTACTTACTTGACCATTATACAGTATGGTCAAGTAACACAGTAATGCTCCACATTAAAGAATAACACAGCATAATAGCACACATGAAAATGACAAAATGTTATTCTTTTGATTACATTAGAATAAAATTAAAGAAGCCAATAGTCTCTTTGTGAGTGACTATATATGTTCTCAGATTACAACTAATGGAATAAATTGTAGTAAATGTCTGTATACTGATAGGGTCAGCAAAAAGAAAGCATCACTGGACAGTTCAAAAAGACAAAGGTGTATCAGCGACCACCGTCTGGTCCATTACATCTCCCCCCTTTTTGAAGTCATCGCCCGTCCTTGGGGATGAGGTCCAACACGAAAGGATACCTTGAACTGTCTCTGATCTTGAAGTAATCCAGCAAGTGGAAGAAGAAAAATCAAAATTATAATCCCATAAAGTTTTTGGAACTTCCATACTGTTCGTAGGTAATCCCATTGCGGTAAGCTTTTAATCCTTTGGAAAACAAAGTCTTATAATCCACAGCGGTAAATCCACAGCAGTAATTCCACCACGATTAGTTTTGTTGATTGATCAGCAACAATTGTTTTTATAATCAGCATGTAGAGGGGATCCCTCGATTGACGCAGAGGAGGCGACCCTTGGATGAAGGTTGAAGACCAAGCGTTGGAGCTGCAGGTCCCCACATCGAAGGTTGTTGGCTGGTTGGTTTCCAGTCAGTGCCACTCTGGTTCTATGTGTCATGCAATTATGTGGTTTTTTAGGTGGGCTTATGATTGGGATTTTACATTAGGCCCTACCTATATGCACCTGGTATGTAAGCTATCATGGTTTAGATCAGCTACAATTACCAATTAAGGGGTGGATCAATTGTAAAATTAGATATAGGGATCTATACCTATAGAAGGTTCAGGAGGGCTTCTGTAACGAAGGCCTCTTCTTTCCAAACTATTCCTCCATTCATTACTTAGTTTAGGTTAAACTAAAATAGAAAAAGGAAATATAGTTTGGTCTAAATGTCTGTTGTCTTTTAGACGAACGACGTAGGATTTGGTATTCCTAAGAAA
This sequence comes from Garcialebias charrua, assembly GCA_038048925.1. Lineage (NCBI taxonomy): Eukaryota > Metazoa > Chordata > Actinopteri > Cyprinodontiformes > Rivulidae > Garcialebias > Garcialebias charrua. The sequence goes on along the minus strand of JBBPBX010024865.1, from coordinate 35,557 downwards.
TTTTGAAGTCTATGGCGAGACTCATCAAAATGAATAGATAATCTAGAATAGAATCGATTGAATCGGTTCAATTTAGAAATTGTGAGACCACTGTAGTTTATGGTACCTTGAGTAGGTTTAAACTACATTGACTCTTCAACGATTGAGATTTAACAAAATGAACTGCATGTTGGCATAGTTAAATCCATATTATTCATCAACCAATGTTAATACAAAGCCTTTTTTTGGCTGGGAGTGTTCAGAACCAAAACAATATCTCAAATGATGACAACAGTAATGACTAAACAACAAGGAAACAACGTTTCACTGCTTCGACACACTCTTGTCGTCAGATTCCAAAATGCAACACACAAGAAAAACAGGTCTCAACTTTATAACCGAGGTCAAATTAAATCTCGTGGATTTAAACGGTTGTTAAGGTTAGTTTTTTGTTGTGGGTTTTAGACTTAGCGTTTCTAAGTTCAAGTTGGATAATGCGACTTATAGGGTGGAAAATACAGTAGTTTAAATCTGATTAGTTTATTTACTAACTTGTGTTTGGACGACCTTATTATCCCATGAAGTCGGTGAATTTGTGAGATCTTTGTCTTTTGTGGAGTTATTGAAATCTTTGTCTTTGTCATGGGCATAAACTAACATCACCCCCCTGTGGTTATGGGGGACCACGAACACAGGTGAGGACGTCCGTCCATGGGCACAAGTTAGGATGCCATTGTATAGTTTAAGCTGTTTGCGCAACTGAGAGTAGACAGTACATAGGAACCTTATAGGTTTCGGCCAACGTATCTTCTTACGTTTACCTCTTTCTGTGTAATTCAGGTGTGTCTCAAACGTCCATGCAGTCGCAGGTGTATCTGATTTGTCAGTCTGCGATGGATCACTGTCGTTGTAGTGTGAGTTTGCCCCCCTTTCTGATGAGGGGTCCTCGAAATCTGTAACAATGATGTCCAAGTGACTGTCAGCGTCTGGTTGACTGTCATTTTCTGGACTCAAATGCTTTTGAACCAAGGTTTCATCGAAAGCTTGGCTGATTGCCGGATTACCTGTCCCAGAGGACAGTACAGCGTCTTCGGTGTGGGATCCTTGGACCTCCACACCTTCTTATACCTGTGGTAGGTAGTGTTCAGTGAGTGCTGATTATTCCAGCTCGCAGAGTTGGTTCTCTTGTTGGGCCAGAGTCTGATCCAACTGTTGGGTCTCTTCTGCCTCACCTGTTTGTGAAGGTTCACTTACCGGGCTCTTGTCCTCGGATGAGGGGTCCCTTGTGTCCTCTGCGGTACCTGCGGTTAGGCAGTCTGTATCACAACTAGGAGGTACTTTTATTGGCAGTGGTTTTCTCACTGTTGCCCACATTGTTTGTTGACCATAATCTATAATCGCGTCGAAGCGGTTTATAAAATCTTGGCCAACCAAAAATGGGAATGAGTCAAGTTTAGACACAAATACAGAGTGGTATAGTGTCATTTCGCCAATCTGCATGTGAACCATAGCTAAAGCTGTCAGGGTTGTTCTCTTCCATGCGAGGCCCTGCAGTTCAATAGCAAATTTCTCGAAGGGTATTTGCCTGTCAACACCGTTAGCGGCAGTCCTTAACTCCTCGAACAGTTTGGCTGACATAATGGTTATGTCTGAACTGCCATCCAGGAGGGCTTCATGCTCAAGGACACCTTCCAGTGTGATAGGCAGGTAAGCTTTATTAGCTACCCCCCTTTTCTTAAAGTTACACAGAAACCTCACAGGTCTTGGCACACGTTTCTGTTCACGTATGACTCTGGCTGTGTACTCATGTTCACTGTCAGCATCATGACCTTCAGGATGTTGTATACTATCAGCACTTTGTTTGCTGTCTTTGTCATCAACTGTGTGCTCTGAGTTATTCATGTGCTCTGAGTTATCAAAGACAAGGTCACTCAATGTACCAGTTTGGTCATCCTCAGTAACATTCAAGTTTTCATCAACAACCAACTTACATCCACCACCTCATCAGAGCTTGGAGGTATGGTGCCTTTTTTCTGGAACTTCTGTGACATTTGCTAGTCCCGGACTGTCTCGTCCGAGGTGCAGGGACAGGGCCGTTGCTCGGTGTAGACCGCAGGGGGTCTCTTAAAAAGCGGACATAGGGTGGAACCACAAAAACCACAAACGACGTTTGTGGTTTTTTGCTTATCTCAGACAGTTTTGTCCTTTTAAACCAGAATGGGTCTCTTTTTAACCACTTCGGGTCATTGTTCCAGCGGGCATCAACATTTTGTGGTTTGTTAGTTTGAAAAACATGTTTCTTCTCGCTTATGTTAGGAGAGGGAGTTGATGAACTTGTCCCTTCCAGCTCCAATGAGTGGGATCTGACCTTTTCGACTGGGTTTTGTTTGAACCAGATCGGGTCATTGCTTTGTCTGTGAGCTTCACAAACATTTACAGCACACCGTTTTATTTTTAATTGTCCAATCTCACGTTTTAACTCAAGTTTTTCTTGGTGAAATTCTTCTCTTCTGCAAATGTTATTTTGCCTTAACAATTCAAGCTTTGCTGCGAGCAGCTGTAAAGCTTCATCATAATTGTCATCTCCCATCTTTCCTGATTTAATGAGAGATGCTTGTAGTTTGTTATTTTAAATATTTCCTTATTTAAAATAAACTGGAGTCATTAATTGTACACAGAAAAACGTTAAAAATGCCATTTATAACTAAAAGTGTACAGATGTGTACACCAATTTTGTTTAAAATGCAGAGATGTGAAGAGCTTAATGTGGAAATGCACCGCTCTCCATCATTTTGTTCTTTGATTTAATGTGAAAATCAAATAGAAGATGCTTTTTGAATGTTATTTTAAATCTCTTCAGTATTTAAAATAAGCAAAAATGTTTGTCTGTACCTCTGTTATTCTAATTTTTTAAATTGAAAATAAACAGGAGTTTTTTGTTTGTGTACAGAACAATTTTAAAGATGGTATTTCACAATAAAAAATGCTGACTTCTCCTGATTTTTCAGAGAAACTTCTGTAAACGTCTTTTAACCAACAGGTGGCAGTCAAGACTTAAACTTATCACGAGGTGACTGTTTTTTTTTTTACTATTTCCGGCCGCTAGAGACGGCGTGGTTGACTCCCGTTTAGCTTAGCCGTTGGTTTAGCCGTTAGCTTGCGAGTAGCATCTAACAATTCGGTAAAAATATCAACGTTGGAAAGAGTTGGAGCCTGTACGTGATAATTGCTCTAACCGCATTCTTGTCAGAGACAAATCTGTGTGGTTAGACAGTTTAGATGGCTTAAATTGAGTTTTTAAACTTTTAGTGAAATCGTTCGTCTTGTGAGTGTAAGCTGTCACTCAAAAATGCAGCACCTGGAAATTACGACAAAAGTGGGCGGGTTGCAATGGCGTGCTTCTCCCACGTCAGCGAATCAGCGCTCGCTTTACAGATACAAGAGTGACTGACAAATCACAGCTCTCGTTCTATGTAGCTTTTTGTTTCATCCAATCACAGCTCGTAAACAGACGTGTCATGACACGTCGCTTTAACGTTACCTTAGCACAACGGAACACAACTTTACGGACCCTTACAGTTCAAAAACACTTCAGAATAACTTTCCAAAATTCTGAAACATGGCAAACCACATTTAGATAGGCCCAACTTAGCTACGCTTAGTAACACAGCACTTCAACTGTAACACAACACAGACTCTCTCGGAGCCGCTTCAAGGTCGGTACCGTCCACTTTTAATGGAGCAGAATTCGGGTCTGAACAGAACCCATTCGACAACGTTCTAACAGTAATATGCTTCGTTGACCTGCTCTAAAATGTAAAAACACCAGCACAACAGCAATCTTGCAAAGTAAAATTTGCTTTTTAGGCACTATGACTTGGCGGTCATACAAAACTTTGTACAGCAGCTTGTGCGTGAACTGGACCGAAGTGAACTAGAACTCCCACAGACCACGGGCTGACAAAACCTCACCTGAATGCTTCCAACAGCGTGTAACAGAGTTGAAACAATAATAATTTCAACTTTTGATGGCAAAATATGCAGATTCTGCAACCGTTTTGAACACCTCCAGCCAAAATTATTTTCAGAGTTAAAAATTGGATCCTAATATGCAAGCATGATGTCTTTCAAGTTCATGAGAGATCACAGATTCATGAATATTCTTTCAGAAACCGGTACGAGCCACCAGATGTAGGATATTTAAGGGGTCAGTATTAAACTGACACCCTTTACCTTAATTATTTATTTATTCAGATTGAATAGTATTTTACAGATTCTTTTCTTTTTCAGTTTACCCAATATTTCTGTGATCGTTTATGATGGACAAATAAACAAAATAAAGCCATTAAGTGACGATGAGACGTTGATTTTAGTCGGTATGTCAAAATACACTACCTTTTATTTAAAATAAATCAACTAAAATTAACACCATTACACTTGATTGACGGATTTCACTTTTTTGCAATTTAACACGTATCAGCACACTTAAATTGTAACAACAGACATAATGATGACTAATACTTAATCTGAAGGTTCTTTAGCTTAAAAATGTAGTTACCAGCTTAGAATGAAATAAAAGCGGTTTAAGAGGAATAGGGAGAAGTTGGAGAGGTTTTAAGAGGAAGTTATCTATTTTGAGTTTAACCAGAACTGACACTTCTCCATACGAAAACCAGCTTGACCCCATAGCACGATCCAGGAAACATCAGCCACTCTGTACCTGTTGACGTTTGTCTTGGTTGGTAGGGTTGCAGAAGCAATCTGAGCTTCACAGGTTCTGGGCTCATGAAGTCCGGTGTACCTCGGTGTGTTCATGGATTCACGTGTCGTGACGCCTGCCTTCTTTGTCAAAGACAGTGGCACGTCCTGGTCAGTTTTCAAAATAAAGCGTTCCTCAAGAAAGTTCATTAAGAACTAAAGAGTTTTTGCTCTGTGAACTTCATGGAGTCATCCATGTGTTCCAACTGATACGTCAGTCTTTGGCTCTTGACCAAACCTAATCAGCTAACAAGACAGAGAGCTTTCAGGTCTCGCTGTCTTTTTCACTCTGAACCGTTACGGGAAGCAAAACGCTATAACTAAAAATGTTGAGAGCAGAAAAATTTAGTCTTCTCATTGGTTGTGGCCAAGAGGAGACAGTGATAACGTGAAGCTTTAGACTTCGAGGTCAACAGAGAGTTTGTTTAGAAAACAAAGAGGACTGTTTTAGGAAAGGTGTCTGCAAGTGAAGACATACAGATGCTCATGAGAGTTTTAGCTGTTTCTCATCTTAAAACAAAACTGAACAAGTCAGTTTAACATATCATTCAACTCTGACACTTATTAGACACTTTCATTGGCAGAAGTGATACAATAATGCTTCACATTAAAGAATAACACAGCATATAACATATGTGATTATAAAACATATTGCAAAGTTACAACACTGCTTTACTGTTTACTGAGAGGTCAGTAAAGGTCATCATTGGAACAGTTCAAAAAAGTCATATCAAGCCTTGACCCTGTCATGTCCACTATAATACCAATGTGTATAAAAGTGCTCACTGATGAAGCACAATAAATCTGGTGCAGATTGTTTGATGTATCACTGATCTGTAACTGTTGTAACGTCATTCCGTCTTACTTTGCCACGTCACCACGTCCACATGCTCCATACAATACGGTCAGTGTTGGAAAGCTTGTTACACCAACATGTCTTCGGTCACTGGACACACTGTCATGCTGATTTGGTAACAGGGGTCAGAGCGGGACCATTCAACGTAAAATTTGACACTTCCTGTTGTCAGGGGGCATGGCTTAAGTGATGTCATGATTTGACCATTCAGTCTTTCAGGGGACCGGATGTGGATCAATCGCTGAAGGTTTGATGTATTACAGTTTTCATGTAGGTGCTATTAGCATTTTGTTTTTCATGGCGAGTTGTCAAACTTTGACGTCTGGCCCCGCCCCTTCAGCATGCTTCGAAACGAACCGTTTTGATAACTTTTTGTCCACCATGCCTTTTGAACAAAATATACAAATCTGAAAGTGATTGAGAAAAATTCCTAGGAGGAGATTGTTCCTAGCTGTAAACAGCTAAATAGGTGTGAAAATTTGGACAGCATTCCAAAATGGTCGCCTTCCTATTTATCATACAACATTGGTGCCAGAGGGTATTCTGTTTATCTTGATGAATTGGACAAGTGTACCAAATTTCATGTTTCTACGACAAACTAAGGCTAATGTGGAGAGTCTTTTGAACAATTTCTAGGTGGCGCTCTTGAGCCGTTTCTGTTGTGATTTTTGCCACGCCCCCAAAATACGTACATTTTCACCAGTCCTGATGCAACTGCCATATTTGGTGAATTTTGTGATATGACAATGCCCTCAAAAGGCTAATTAATTTGGCAGAAAAAATTACAGCTCGTGTCTGAACAGAGCGATTACAATAGGCCTTCACAACGCTTCGCTGCTCGGGCCTAATCATGCTAACAACTGGTCTTAAAGGTACATCTTGTTTGTGGATTTTAGGTAAACCATAGAGACAAGGTGTTGCATCCCCTGGGTACAGTCTGTGAAACAGAATACTGCCAAAAGCCTTGTCCTGTTCCAAAATTTTCAGGCGATCTATCAACTTCTTCTTGCAATCACTTCCTGGATCACTTTTTCATTCATTCATTCAACCTTTATTTAGTCAGGTAAATCTTTTGAACCTCATGGGCTCATTTACGAAAGCGACCTGCTAAAACTAAAGAACAATGAACAGCAGTGGTAGAATTTCCTTAAACAATAAACAAACAAACAATAAACAATAGAAAAAAAAAAGAGAGAAAAAAACAAAAGAAAGTTTTTTTTTTTTTAACAAAGTATCAAAAAACTAGCAAAACATTATAAGGTAGACGTATAAAATCAAAGACAGGAACAAATCTGCATTGGTTTTTGCCAGGATTCCAACAGATTCTGAAAACCATTTAGAGAAGTCAAGGTCGAGAGCTTCAGATCTTTTTGTAAGATATTCCATGAAGCAGGAGCGGAGTAGGAGAAGGCCCTTTTTCCAAGTTCAGTCCTCACTGACGGAACACTGCAGGTAATCATGTCCTGAGAGCGCACACTGTAGCTGCACTCACGCAAAGACATGTAGGAGGAGATGTATGAGGGCAGCAGACCAAGAAGTGATTTAAAGATGAAAATGTACCAGTGGAAGAGTCTGCGTGAGGTTAATGATGTCCAGTTAACCAGTGAATACAGGGTGCAGTGGTGGGTACGATAATCACAACCAGTTATGAATCTTAGTGCACCATGATAGACAACATCCAACATCCGCAGGGTGCTTGTAGGAGCATTCATGTAGAGAATGTCACCGTAATCAATGGAGGGAAGGAAAGTCACAGACACAAGGCGTTTCCTAACATTCAGTGATAGACATGATCTGTTTCTGAAAAAGAAACCCAGTTTAACTTTCAGTTTCTTCACTAGGTTTTCCACGTGGAGTTTAAAAGAGAGATGTGAATCGANAGACACAAGGCGTTTCCTGACATTCAGTGATAGACATGATCTGTTTCTGAAAAAGAAACCCAGTTTAACTTTCAGTTTCAACACTTTTTCAACAAGTTTCAAGTTTTTCAAGTTTCAACACTTAAACACTTTTCAGTGTTTAAGTCACTAAGAAGTGTCATAACTTTCTAATGATAGTCTTTCTGGATCAAAATCACTGTGCACTTCCCTTTGTCTGTTGGGATGGTGTTTTTGTCCTTGCTAAGAGTGGTGAGTGCATCCCTCTCCTCTCTACTGATGTTGGAAGGTGGTGGTTTGGCATTGCTGAGGCAGGCCACAACTTTTATTCTGAGTTGTTCTGCTTCAAATTCTTTAATTTTGTTGTTGCGGATGACTGATTCTGTGGCTGTGATCATCTCTACCAGGGGAATTCTTCTTTCTTTGTGTAACAGCAAAGTTCAGTCCCATGGCAAGAATCTCTTTCTCCAGTTGGATGATGTCTCTGTCAGATAAATTCTTCACCCACTTTTCTGTCTCCCTGGCATGTAACTGTCTACCAGAGTGTCGTCTTACACTGAATGTGTTGTTATTGGGGCGGTTGTGGCTGAGTAGTTAGTGTAGTCATCCTCCAATGCAAGAGTTGGTGGTTCAAATCCACTAGTTGTCACATGCCGAAGTGGACCTGGGCAAGTCATTGCACCCCTCATTACTAGTTAAGCAGATGGGTCGGCAGCGAGGAGCTCAACAGATGGGTCGTGGTGAAGAGCTCAGCTGAAGGGTTAGCGGTGAGGAGCTCAACAGATGGTCGGAGGCGAGGAGCTTAGCGGCCAGTTTGGCAGTGATGAGATCTTCTGAGTGCAGATCGTCTGGGGCTGGTTCTTCTGCGGTCGGATCTTGGGAAGCAAGATCTTCAGCGGTAAGATCTAGAGAAAACGTGGATGGTGGGTCAACGGGGGCAGGGTCTTCTGTGGCCAGATTTTCAGCAGCAGGATCGATAGAAGCAGGATCTTCTGCACCAGAAACAGGAGCAGACGTGGACTGTGTGGGACCCTCTGGAGGCGGTGTGGGTCCTACAGCAGTTTATTTGATGATCGCAGGCTCAGGGCTGGTTGCTGACTCAGAGCTGGCTATGGACTCAGGGCTGGCTACGGACTCAGGGCTGGCTGCGGACTCAGGGTTGGCTGCAGACTCGGGGCAGGCTGTGGACTCAGGGCTGGTTGCAGACTCAGGGCTGGTTGCAGACTCAGCGCTGGTCCCAGATTGTGGGCTGGTCACAGACTGTGGGTTGGTCGCAGACTGTGGGCTGGTCGCAGACTGTGGGCTGGTTACAGACTGTGGGCTGGTTACAGACTGTGGGTTGGTTGCAGACTGTGGGTGAACTGCAGGTTGAGGAGACTGGGGATGCAGGTTGAGGAGACTCTGTGGCTGCAGGTTGTGTAAACTCTGGAGCGGCAGGTTGAAGAGGCTACAGTTTCTGGAGAATCTGGGGGCTACAGGTTCTGGAGGCTCTGGGGCTGTAGGTTCTAGAGACTCTGGGGATGCAGGTTCTGGAGCTTGGGCCGAGTCTCTGGAACACTTCTGCCATCAACCTCTCCAAACTGGGTAGCAGTGTGGTTCAGGTCCAGGATTGGGCCGAGTGTGGGGAGCTGAGCATGCGGGTGGTGTCAGTGGTGTAGGCGGTTCGAAGTATGGTTCAAAAACAGCAGAGTGACTTCCGGTGACGATGCGGCGACGGGATGCTGAAGAGTTCGAGCTGATATCGGCCAGTTTTACATTCCACTTTCTGCCAGAAGGCTCAAACTGAGTGAGTATGGCATAAAATAAGCTGGACAGATGAATAAGGGGAGAAATTTAAGACTAAAAAACACACCGGGCCCTGAAATCGACCAAATGCTGCTGCCGCAACCACAAGCTAACGAGACTAATGCTAACGCTAACCATGCTAGTGCTAACACCAGCACGGAGACACCTGCTGATGCAGGGACAGACACATCGATTATAGACGAAATTCGCATCATGAACCGGGATCTTCAAGACAAAATACAGCAGGTGTATTACAACAGACGTGATTACAATAAAGACGGTCTGGACTCACTAAAATCTGATGTGGCCGGCCTCAACAGCAGGCTTGGGGAGGCCGAAAACAGAGTGTCGCAACTTGAAGATGAAAATGCGGTGCTCACTGCAGGCGCAGCTGAGCTAAAGTCCAATGTTGCACAATTGGAAAGTCGGATCCAATATCAAGAAAACTACAGCAGAAGTAACAATCTGAGAATCAAGGGTGTCCCTGAGCTCTCGGAGAAGGGGAATAATGTACTAGAATGTGTCATGGATGTACTACGATCTCTTCTCCCACAAGACCAAGACACAGATCAAATCATCATCGAGAGGGCTCATAGGATACCACCTACGCTCAAAGAAGACATAAGAAGCACATCAGCTGGACCCCGTCACATCCTGGTGAGATTCCTTCGCTTCTCTGACAGGGAGAAAATACGACAGAGCCAGAGACGCTGGAACTTTTCATGGAAGGGGCATATTTTCCGGACTTCACGAGGGAAGTACAAGAAAAAAAGGAACAAATTCTTCAAGGTCAGACGTATGTGCAGAGATAAGGGACTGAAATACACCACACAGTACCCAGCAGTGTTTTGGATCACCCTGGGTAAGGAACGCCTCCGCTTTGAAGATGCCGCTGCAGCAAAGAAGATGGTAGACAAATACCAACCCCCAGAGGAAGGTGAATGAACAAATAAGCTGTAATAGTTGTCTAGATGTATGTATGTATGTATGTATGTATGTATGTATGTATGTATGTATGTATGTATGTTAGTATGTATGTATGTATATATATATATATATATATATATAGATATATGTATTTGTAATATGTGTATGTGTATGTGTATATGTATGTGTGTATGTGTATGTATGTATGTGTATATATTTATATATGTATAAGCTGAATACAGGGAACCCCCGACCTACGTACGAGTTTGGGACCTAAGAACCGTTCGCAGCTCGATCCGTTCGTAGGTAGGGGGTGAAAATTATATTAAAAAAAAAAATTATTCATTCATTCATTCATTCAACCTTTATTTATCATGCTAACGGAGCGCGCGCACACATTTAAGCATGTAAAGTAGTGTACTGTAATGTTAAACATTGCTATTCACATTTACAGAATAAATAAAAATATATTTTCTTACTTTGAGATGGTCAAAGCCGACATCTTAGGTTGCCATGCGTTGATTGTTGTCGGGCCTAGCAGCCCCGCCGGCCGGCCAGTGAACCACCGCAGCCGCTCCAGACCTGTGTTAGCTAGCTGGCTAGCTTCTGCTAGCCAAGCCATGAGCTGGTGTTGGAGCGGCGGCGCGATCAATCTGCAGCTTCTGCTGCTGCCTTAGACATCCACAAAGTTCACAGAGACGTTTCCAGCTCGTAATTAATCCATATGAAGCCATCCTGGTCACCAGTCTTCGGCCGGCTACCGTGTTAGCTCCCGTGTTAGCTTCTGGAGCTAGCCAGGCCAGAGCCAGGCCGGAGGTGTAGCCAGGCCGGCCGGAGGTGTTCGCACGGCGGCCTGGCACGATCGGCGATAAATCCGCTGCTGCTTGAGACATCCACAAAGTTCACAGAGACGTTTCCAGCTAGTAATTAATCCATATGAAGCCATCCTGGTCACCAGTCTTCGTCCAGCTCTCGGCAGCTAACCTAAGATGGCGTCCGGTGTTCTACATTAATTTGTAACCGGAGACCCCAGTGACTGAACCTAAAATAGCGTCCGGTGTTCTACATTAATTTGTGACCGTGTAAACTGAAGACCTACTTCCTGTTGCCAAAAATTGCTCAAAAATGATCAGAAATGATCTTTTTTATCATAATTATTATTTATAAAGCCTTTAAAACAACCAGAGCTGCAACAAAGTGATGTACACATGAAATTAAGAACATTTAAACACAAAAAAAAAAAAAAAAAAAAATATTCATATTTTTATTAAATATGATATGTTCGTAGGTCCCGTGGTTCGCAGGTCGATGGGGTCGTAGGTCGGGGGTTACCTGTAACTATAATGGTCAGTAATAATTTTTCATCTTTGAGAACACTAATTATAACATAATCTCCAACTTATTGAGACTAAAATGTTTATCATACTATATATGCTGAAACTGGACTCAGATATACTGGACATGTTTATTTGTTTATGTTTATTAAATTTGTTCATTTTTTTTTTACAAAAGAAACAATACAAGACAATCCCATAAATGATAATGTACAAAATATAAAAAATGAAAGGTAGCAGAAAGAAGAATAAATGTTATTATATCTGCCCCTTACTTCCAACAATCAGATTAAACAATAATAATCAACCATACACATAGACATAGTTTTGTTATTTAGGGAAGACCACCGCTTTGCTGATGGAGATAAATCTAAATTGACATATGTTCATGTCCCACAGTTTAAATAGGCCAGCTACTTTTTTTTTTTTTTCTTCTTCTTCCTTTTTCTCTCTCTTCCTGAGGTGTTTGAGCCAAGTTCTGGCGGAAGTTCTTGACATTTATTATTGTTATATGTTGCTGGCCGAGGTACGGCTCTATGCTCTAGAAGACCAAGTTCTGGCGGAAGTTCTTGACATTTATTATTGTTATATGTTGCTGGCCGAGACGGCTCACTCTGAAGACCTCTATGCTCGTCATAAGGAATAAGGTGTTGTTATTTTACCAAAGACACTTCTGTTCGTGTCTACCGGTAAGATTTATTTTTGTTTTTGGGATCCTCCACCTCAGCCAGCCTTTTTTTTGTTTTGTTTTTTCCTTTGTTTTACACCCACACAAAACTGCCACATCACAAGACATAATGAAGGCCTCTCTATTACTATCGTTAAATGGAAATAAAATATGGTGACCATAATTAAAATATCCTCTTGGAATGTTAATGGTCTGGGCTCCTACGCTAAACTACACAAAATACTCAAATATTTAAAATAATAATAATAATAAACTTTATTTGTATAGCGCCTTCCTACAATGCCTTGCATTGACCAAGGTGCTTAACAGGACAGAACATATACAAACCGGTACAATAAATCTGTGAAAATAGAATAAAAGCAACAGCAATAAAAGGAGGCAATGGTAATAAAAATGCTACATACTAAAATACCAAAAATAATAAAAGTTACACACTGAAAGCTTTTTTGAAGAAATGGGTCTTCAGTTTGGATTTAAACAGAGTCAGATCAGAGGTGGCACACAGCTCAAGGGGGAGGCTGTTCCAGGCTTTTGAGCCGGCAACAGAAAAGGACCGGTCTCCCCATTGTTTGTACCTTGAGCGAGGCACCTCCAGCAGGTGTTGACTGGCAGATCATAAAGCTCTGCTGGGCTGATGGGCTTTCAAAAGTTCTGAGATGTACAGAGGTGCGAGTCCATTCAGAGCTTAGTTAGTCAAAAAGCGGAAGGCAGAGTTCTGTACAAGCTGTAAACGGGAGATGGAAGATTGATTAATTCCAACATACAAAGTATTACAGTAATCAAGTCTGGAGGTCACAAAGGCATGGATGACCTTCTCCAGATCACTACGGCTAAGGAGTGACTTTACTTTAGAGAGCAGACGGAGCTGAAAGAAGCTGGTTTTGACAACAGAACTGATCTGTTTATCTAGCTTTAAGTTGGAGTCAAGCTGCACTCCAAGATATCTGACCAGCGGGTTGAAGTGGGGGAGGGAAAACCAAAACTGGGACTGGGAAGGATGTTGCTGGTGTCACTGGGCGCACCAAATAAAATGCATTCAGTTTTATCTGTGTTTAGGTGGAGGAAGTTTTGAAAGAGTCAGTGCTTAATGTAATTTAAGCAGTTGACAATAGTGTTTGAATTGGGTGAGGGGTTGGGAGTGACTGGCAGATAGATTTGTAAATCGTCTGCATACATATGAAAAGACATATTATGATGTGCAATGATTGATCCTAATGGCAGCATGTAAAGAGAAAAGAGGACTGGCCCCAGAATGGATCCCTGTGGTACGCCAGAGGTCAGAGGGGTTGATGAAGAGGAGGACAGATCACCTATCATGACAGAAAAGGTTCTCCCAATTAAGTATGATCTGAACCACTCAAGCACAGCTCCCTGGAGGCCAACCAGCTGAGACAAGCGGTTGATTAGTACCTGATGGTCGACGGTGTCAAAAGCTGCTGAGAGGTCTAACATCACCAGCAGAGCAGGTTTTTTTGCATCCAAGGACAGAAGAATGTCATCCTGCACTTTGAGCAGTGCAGATTCAGTACTGTGACGGGCTCATCAAAACAAAAAAAAACAGATGTGATGATGTTACAGGAAACACACCTGTTGGAGAAAGACGTCAAAAGAATTAAAGACAGGTGGGTGGGACAGGCTTACCATAATACTTTCAAACAGAAAAAAGGGGCGTGTCAATTTTATTATCTAAACATCTCTCAATACAAGCGGAGAAAGAATATAAAGACAAAGAAGGCCGCGTAATTGTTCTGCTAGCCAATATTTCAGGAAAAAACTATATTATAGCTAATATATATGCACCTAATATAGAGGACCCAGATTTTTTCTTACTGCTAAAAAACAATTTTAATGGAGTTTGGAGACTTCCCAACTATTTTAGCAGAGGATTCCAACCAAGTCTTGGATGTTGTTTTGGATAGATCTGGGAAATCAATTCCTAAAACTTGCAAAACTCAGAAAGCGATTAAAGCCCTGTGCAAATATGCTGGACTAACAGACATTTGGAGGCTCCTAAATCCTTCAGCACAAGATTATACATTATTTTCAAGTAGGCACTCGGCTTATAGTCGGATAGACTACTTTTTACTCTCACACACTCTGATTGAAAGTGTTGGGAATTGCAAGATTTGTTCGATTGCATTAACTGACCACGCCCCCATAGACCTAGTTTTACAAATGAGATCTCAACATGAAAGGGCTAAGGGTTGGAGGATGAACAACAGTTTACTAAATGACGCTGACCTATGCAAAAAACTCAGAGAACTAATTACTGAATATTTTATAAACAATAATAATACGGCAGACCAACTCAATTTGGGACGGGTTCAAACAACATGTCCTCATTCCCTACTCGTCATATACTGATGATAAGAGTCACCGTCTCTCCGCGTCACATACTTGATGCGTCGGGTCGCCCCTTCTAATCATTTTTGGTGTGCAACGTGCTCTCATTGGTTTGTTTGGGGTTCAAGGGTCAAATAAAAGGTGAATGGTTAAGTTTATGGTTTGTTATAAGGTTGGGCTTAACCAGAGGTGGGTAGAGTATTCAAAATGTTTACTCAAGTAAAAGTATTGTTACTTGAACCAAATATTACTCAAGTAAAAGTAGTGAGTAGGCATCCAAAAATTTACTTGAGTAAAAGTAATAAAGTACTTTGATTATAACCTACTCAAGTAGTGAGTAACTGTGGAGTACCATCTCGTGTCATTAAATTATAACATGCAAATGGATTTACAAGGAAACATAACTTTTAATGAGACTGAACATACATTGTTATAAATAAAAACACAAAGGCAATACCAGCCAAAAGGATTTAGAAATAAACCACTTATCTTTTACATTGTTGTAAATAAAATAAAAAACACAAAGGCAACTGTAGCCCAAATAATTCTGCTAAATAATAATAAACTTGACTTTCTGCAAAACTTTGTTTCTACCAGTAAATGTTGGAACTCATTTTCTTACATTTTGACATCCTATAAACAGCACTAACTGTTTACCAGAATCTCCGACGTCACTCAACATGGCCTGCGCGGAGAGTTTGTTGTGGACACGTGACTGGTTGGCTTCACATGATTGGCTACATGTCAGGTGACAATAAGTTACGCAAAATTTACATACTTGAAACAAAAGTAACTGTAGCGATCGGCAGAAAGCCCATAGTAACTGAGTAAAAGTTGTGGTTTTCTCCCCTAAAAATTTACTCAAGTAAAAGTATAAGTCTTTTACATTTAAACTACTCTCACAAGTACAATTTTCTCAAAAAGTTACTTAAGTAAATGTAACTGAGTAAATGTAACTAGTTCCTACCCACCTCTGGGCTTAACATTTAAATTTTGCCAGAAAAATCCTTCCTGTTCATAAAAAATACATAAAAAAATTAGTAAACATGAAAGTGCTTCACTATCCAAACCGGAAGAGAAGCTCACAACTTAACATTACCCTGCACACCAAATAATGACGAGAAGGGGCGACCCGACGCGTCAAGTATGCGACGCGGAGGGACACTGACCCTTATCATCAATATATGACGAGTGAGGATGAGTTGGTTCAAAGCATTTATTAGGGGAATACTGATACAACACTCCTCCCAGATCAAAAAACAAGATTCCCAAAATATAAATCTCTATGAAAACGAGATAAAGAAATTAGAGAGGGAATTTTCGGAAAATCTTAATCGACCTTTGATAAATTAGTCAAAGCTAAATATGAGCTAAATACAATATTTAAAAAAAAACAGAGTATTTTCTTTTCAGGATCAAACAGAGATTGTATGAATCAGGCAATAAAGCTGATAAATTATTAGCAAGCCAATTACAGTAAAGGCCAAACAAGCAACGCGTCAAATTAATGTGATAAAGAACGGGAAGGGGAGCGTAGTTACTAGTCAGAAAGAAATTAATAAAATATTCAAGGATTTCTACAAGCATCTGTATTATCAAGAAGGACAATTTGATCTAAATACAGCAGAAGAGTTTTTTGGAAGATTAACCCTTCAGAAACTGTCCAAAGAGAGTGCATCACAACTAGAAAGACCTATAACTATGGAAGAGCTCGTTAAAACCATTAAAATATCACCCAATGGGAAAACCCTGGGCTTGGACGGCATTCCTAATGAGTTTTACAAAAAAATTACATCTGAACTAGGCATAGAAATATTAAAAACCTTTAATTCAGCTACTGAATCCCATCGGCTCCCCAGATCAATGAAGGAATTGCTAATTACCCTCATTCCAAAAAAAAAGGGAAATACCCTTTGGAATGTTCAAGCTATAGGCCAATATGCTTACTGTGCTGTGATGCACAATTACATGTATTCACAAAAATACTTTCATTGCGGATTAATAAAATTATAACATCAATTATACACCTGGACCAAACGGGCTTTGTCAGGGGCAGAACCTCATCTGATAGTCTAAGACGTTTATTACATCTGATTTGGAAGGCCCAACCTTTAAATTTTCCAGTAGTAACCCTGTCACTCAACGCAGAGAAGGCGTTTGAAAGAGTCAGCTGGAGCTATCTATACTATACACTCGGAAAATTTGGGTTTCAGAACTCTTTTTTAGAAATAATCAAAATGATCTACACGGACTCAAAAGCGATTGTAACAACTAATGGATCAAGATCAACTCAATTCTCAATCGAACGTGGGACTAAACAGGGAGACCCACTGTCGCCTCTGCTCTTTATTATCACACTCGAACCCTTAGCCCAAGCCATCAGACAAAACAAAATAATAAAAGGTATAACGATGGGTGGAATAGACAACAAAATGTTGATTTTTGCAGATGATGTGCTGCTTCTAATGTCAAATCCTGAGGAGTCATTATCTCCTCTTCTCAATCTGATCAACATTTTTTTCTGAATTATCCGGATACAAGATTAACTGGTCTAAATGTGAAGTGATGCCCCTGTCAAAATTTTGTTATAAAAGTCATATACAAAAGTGGAAATTTCAGTGGGTACAAAAAAAAACTTAAATACTTAGGCATACTGCTGAACCCGGGCCTGGAAAACATTATTCCGGACAACTTTGAACCTGTGCTAAATAAGATAAACTTACTTTTAAAGGGGTGGGACAAGTTACAAATATCACTGTGGGACAGAGTCCAGGGGCCTCATGTACAAAGACTTACGTGGATTTCTTACTGAAAAGTTGTGTACGGTCAAATCTAGAAAACTGCGTACGCACAAATAAATCCAGATGTATCAAACTGTGCGTACACCGGAATCCACGCACATTCCTTTTGTACATCGCAACCAACGTGGAATTGAGCGCACATGAGAGAGTGGCCAACTCCACCTTTGACACGCCTCCATATAAATATGCAAATTCATTTAAATATGCCCTGCACGTTAGGAATGTCGTCTTCGCTCTATTGCAAATAATGTCGAAACGTGGAAAAAAGAGTAACTTCACGGACTGTGAACTGGAGACACTTCTGAGTGACGTAGAGAGGCACAGAAGAAGGTTTTGTTTGGCACGCTCAGCGCACAACAAACCGTCCACTTTTAAATGAGAAGTTGACCCAGGTATTTTACCATGCATAGATAGGTTAGTGGTTAGCGTGTTCGCCTTTCGTCCCAAATCTCATGAGTTCGAATCCCGCATGGTACAACGTTTTTTTTTTAAAATTCATTCCAGATTTAAAGAACACAAGAAAACTATTTAGAATGAACAACATGAAATGAAACAATACATGAAATGAAGGCAAAAGAGGATTTCTTGTGTTTTTTTTTTAAATAGTTTTCTTGTGTTCTTTAAATCTGGAATGAATTAAAAAAAAAGAAAAACGTTGTTTTCATTTAAATATACCCTGCAACAGAGGAATGTCGTCTTGTCCCATCATGCATCACGTTCTTCAACTGCTAAAACAGCTAAAAATGAACAAAAAACAAGAATTTAAGCTGTGCAGAACTATTCAGTCTTTCTGTTTTTTATATTTTTTGCAGGTTATATTCTGATTGCGTCCATGTGGATGTAATAATTGTTAATCATGTGTGTTTGGGTGGAAATAATCATTATTACCCCATCATGAACAGTTTCCAGAATCACCTGTAAGTGTCGCCAAAGGAACAAAAACCACAGAAACGTGCGTACGCCAGCCATGGGGCTGGCGTGGAGGTGCGTAGATATCCACGTTCAGTTCAGTTTTGATACATACGGAGTTTTGCGTGGATAGTGACGTACGCACGGTTTTTGTGCGTACGTACCGTTGATACATGAGGCCCTAGGCCATTAAAATGATTATTACACCAAAATTAAATTACTTATTCAATTTATTACCTCTTAAAATCCCACACTCTATATTCAAGACCCTGGACAAAATGATAAACAGCTTTATCTGTGAGGGAGAAAAATCCAAAATGTCTATCCGAAAACTCCAAGCTCAAATAGAAAATGGAGGACTACGACTGCCAAATATGCAACTTTATCAGGAAGCTTTTATAAGTGCACAAATGACATCACTTATGTTAAACGATGACAATAGTCCGATCTGGGTGAACTTGGAAGGTGAAGTTAATGCTCCGTTTAAAGCCATTGATTATCTATCCCAACAGCCGAATGATGGAGTTAAATCCAACCCAATTGTGATGCATACTAAAAACATTTGACAGCAGTTACATAAAAAAATAAACACCTGTCCCTTCACTCAAGGAACATCCTCAGTGTGGAATAACCCAAAAATAAAAATAGGGGAGAAAATGATATTTTGGAGGAGCTGGCATACAGAAGGGATAGACAGGATAAACTGCTTCTTTCAAAATGGTATCTTATTGTCATTTCAACAATTTCAAGAATTATACAGTCTAAACTATAAAGATTTTTGGAAGTTCTTACAAATAAGAGACTGCCTTACAAAATTGAAGAAATCTGAGGCAACCACACCCACAGAGTCACCAATATACACCATGTTTAATAAATTGAAAGACTCCTCAAGACGAGTAAGTTACATTTATAACTACCTGATAGAGAATACTTATAATATTAATGTAGGACTTAAAAAGGTATGGGAATCAGAATTAAACAAAAAGTTTACAGAGGAAGAGTGGAGTGCAATAATCAAACAAATGTTAAAGCCCATGAGGGATGCATGCTCCAAACTGATACAGTTTAAAATTTTGAATAGATTATATTGGACACCAGTTAAATTATTTAGAGCTAGAATAAATAACTCTGATATTTGCTGGCGATGTAAACCAAGTGCTGGAGACATGCTTCATATGTTCCTCACGTGTCCGAATCTAACTTCTTACTGGCAAGAGGTTATGGGGAAAATTAATAGCACCCTTAACTCCAATTTACTTTTGACACCTACTCTGGGACTTCTTAACTTCGTAGACTACAAGGTCAAAATGGAAACAAAAAAAGCACAATGGTTAAAAATAGCCCTCACCACAGCAAAGCGAGTTATATTAAGACACTGGAAAGGACAAAATATCCCTACCTATACAGAATAGTATGCTGCACTTTTAGAGACCGCCTCTTATGAACGCCTCATTCACAAGATAAACGGTCAGATTGAGGTGTATCAGAGCATGTGGGAACCGTTCTTAAAACCCGAGAGGTAAGGCTCAAACACTATTGATCCAGAATAAAAAAGATGCAGTTTGTGTGAACGCTTTATTTATGTTACTTTATTTTTTTTATATTTTCTTTTGTTTTAGTTTTCTTAGCTGGCTGGGGTGGCAGGGTGGGGGGGAATGTCAAAAACTCAAGTCCTTCTCTGTATAATTACCTAATTGTTGTATACAGGTACTTGCCATATTGATATTGTTAACATCTGCTATCACTGTATGTTTAACTGTTTAACTGCTGAAGGATTTAATAATCATGGAATATTGAAAAAAAAACAGCAGAGTGATGTTTTGGTGGAGGACAAGGACCAGTAGCATACGGTTGGATGAGCGGCTCCAACCAACACTCTTCCTCTAGCACCTCATCCAGTCCTCCATACCATGAGAGTCAATTAGTCCAGGGAGACAAATATATTCAAACATGTCTTTTGTGGCTACCCACCTTTCCCATAGATTATAGAAGGTGGCAGAGTCCACATATCTCTGGACTATGTCCCAGAGTTGTGAATAATGCTCAATAGAGAGTCCAGACAAAAAATTCTCGCCTGCTGGGTTCATGGTTGCTCGTGTCGTACTGCCAGGGTTTGGGACAGAGCAGGGCAGGAGTGAACCAAATATTGCAGGCAAGAGTCAGGACTCAAGGATTTACAAAAATAAATACATTTTCATAATAATAAATCAAAAGGCGGACGTTGTAGCAACTTACAAAATCAGGGAACAAGGATCAGGACAGGCAGGTAGGACAAGACAGGGTAAACCTAACGATGACGCGACAATGAACAAGACTAACAGACCGACTTATAAACATAGACAAGGCAGGACATGATTACAAAGAGCTGGGAAAAGAAGGTGCAAATAATCAAGAATAAATAGACACACTAAGGTGCACAGACAAGGAAGGCCCACTAGATGGTGCCATCCTTACACAAAGCTACCATAAGACTACATTTGTTACAAACATTCTGACTAAAGGAGGCAGAGGAGTAGCCAAACATCTGACACATGGAGCAAGTGAAAACCAGGAGAGAAAGAGTAGCCATGCTAAGCTAATGCTAGCAAGAGCCAGCAGATCCCAATACACCAATAAAAACTAAGAAGTGTTGAAAGATAAAAGGTGTTTCAAGCATTATCCAACAGTAGAAAAACAACTGTACAGTTTGTGAACTAGAATGAAAAACTGTGCGAAAGAAAGATAAATCCCGAAAACAAAAGACGACTCGAGCTAACAATCCACTTGAGCTACCAACAGACAAACAGGAAGTGACAGAATACGTCTCACCATGAATGTGCAACATCACCAGCTCCAACCAAAGAAATATGGAGGAGTCTGAGACTTCCTCAACTCACTTGGGGACTGACTCTTTTTCATGTCTGTTTTCTGACCGAGTTCCTTTGCAAAGAGAAAATAAACTTAAAGACAAGGATTTTTTCCTCTCTTTTTTAAGAGTCAGAATGGATTGTTACCAACAATCTTCTGTTTCCTCATTCCTTTTTCTTGTCCTTGCTACAGTTGAATGCAAATGTCATCAGTTATAATGTTCATCTAATGACTTTTGAGAGTGTCATTTAAATCCAACTACTGGTTCATGCAATAATAATAAACACACACGGACACTAGCATTCACATTTGTGTTTACAGAGAATATGCCACCTCTCTTGTGCTTCCAGGCTTATAGTAGATGATCTTGTACTTGAGATCCTTTTTGAAGACATCTCTGATGGTGAGCTGCTTCCCATGTTGATGGATTGAAGTCACAGGATCTGTGATGTTGATAGTCACTGTGGTTTCATTCACTTCCACCAAGGAGAACTTCACAGCACTGATGTTACCTGCAGAGATCCCTCAGTATTACTGATAAGTAGTCTACTCAATATGCTTCTTCACATTGCCTGAAACTGGGACATCTAATATTTATGCTTTTGTTTTAAACAGGCAGAGATCTCACAGCTTATATCCTGAAGCTGTTAGACTCATAAATACATTTTTGTGCACTGTAGTACACTTATTTGCTTATATCTCTAATAGCCCCACTTCAGCCTATACACCAAGGGTTATGGCAAACTAAATCTAACACTTGAGTATTACCCAGAGCACTTTTAGGTAAGTTCAACTTAAGGCTGTGTTGAAGGTGACTCACCCAGATTCGTTAACAACCTTCATCTGTAAGTCACATCCTTATTAGGGATGTAACAATCCACTTTTTTTTTTAAACTTCCGATCCGATCCTGATACTTAAATCTGGATATCGGCCAATACAATCCAGTTTCAATATCATCATCATCATTGATTTTATATGAGGCTGTAATAATCTCCTCTCAAGTACAATGTGTACACATATATGCATGCATGTCCAAAAAGACAACTTGAGGTAAGTTTTATTAATGCTGGATGTTTCAAAGTTAGAATTGAATTCTGTTATTTTTAATTATTAGCTTTAAAGCGGATATTAAAGTGATTAATTAAAGTGGTTGTTTGTTTAAAGTCATTTTTTATGTTCTTTTAAATAGGGGGTTGATATCTACTCATACAGACTCATGTTTGGGTTGCTGTTCGAAGTAATGTTTTTGTGCTATTAGAGCCTAGTGTATTTTTAGCTGATGTTTTTCTTAGTTCATATCTTCAATGTTATTACTCTTTTACTTTTTATTGTTGGATGTAACTGGGACCCTGTGTACATAATCTCAATTCATCATATGTACCACATGTGGTACGAATGACAATAAAGAATCTCTGACTCTGACTGACTCTGATATAAGAAATGTTTCCTTCTTTCTGCACTATTTTCATTCAATGTTTTCTTTTTGATGAATTTGTTTTATTTTATCTCTTTTAAAGGAATGAATAAATGAATTAACTAAAATATTAAATAGCTTTACAGCTGCTAAATTCATGGTATAAACCAACACAGACATGTTCCTGTTTTTATTATTTTACATTGCTTTATAATGTAGCTGTTTATGTTTCAGTTTTTTAATACAATTTTCTTGTAATTTTTAATTCATATGCGTTTTTATGATTGTCTGCTGTTGTATAATGATAAATATCTCCTGGAGGGTAAACTATATTTTGGCTGCAAGTATCAAGCTGTGAAATCCTTTGTTTTCTACAACAGATAGCAGTTTATCATTAATTACGATAATGTTTAGCATCTTCTCAGTAAACATTCGAGCTCCGGGACTTCAGCGGTCTGTTGTTTTCGTTCATTCCGGAGAAGGCAGTCTGATTTCGATCAGCCACACTCAGTCTGCTGCTCCTCCAAGACGGGCAGACTGAGCAGGCAGATGTAGTGCGGTTGACCAAAATCAGACTGCCTTCTCTGGACTGAACAAAAATAACAGACTGCTGAAGTCCCGGAGCTTGAATGTCCAATGTAAAACTAACTTTACCACAGTTTAATGTGGCGCTATGGCTCTGCAGACATTGTATGTTTCTGTCTTGTGGTGTTAAGTGTAAAATACTTCCACACAGTGAACATGTTATGGTGAAAAGTTGGTTAGCCATTAGCCACAGTGTTACTGCATGTTGTAGCTGGCTGCAAACTATGAAATGGATTTCCTGAATGTGAGGCGGGTCTTATTACTCTGGGTTCATGAGACACGCCTCCGTTCAAGAAATCCATTCCATAGTTTGAAGCCAACTTGCAGAGCAACTGGCAGGGAATCACATGAGAAGTTTCAGTAGACACAGACATGAAAGATGGATTCGAAATATTGGTAGTTTGGATTGGAAAATCTGATACATAAATGATGCTGGTATCGGAGGCCGATATGGATACCAAATCGGATCAGCCCCATCCCTAATATTATCTCACCCCATAGCTCGCCCAACCTAGCAGCCTGGGTTGGGTTGTTGCTCACGAGGGAACTTACATTGACGGTCACCCACCTCCATTGTAGAATGGCTATTCTTACTGATCTGGTTGCTTTTGGAATTTAGGTATAAGTATCTAGGATGCTGCTTTTATGAACAAAGATAAGAAACCTTTTAAAAACCTCCCTTTTTATTCAAGTTGAACCAAGTATCCCAAATTCATGAACATGAAGTGATGAAATGATATTCCAGAGTTTTGTCATTTATGCTGTACTTTTAATCAATGATTTGCAATAAAACAGCATTAACAACACATATTCATAGTGATTACAATTTAATATTCAGTAAACTGGATAATAAAGAGCACATTCAGAGCTTGGGAGAATTTCCAGTTGGCTGGCTATGTTGTTTTAAGGGCTGGGAATCCACTAAGATGGGGAATTTCCAAGCTCCGATGAGCTGAGTTAGGGATTCTCGAGCCCTCGAGAGTCGTTGGTCTGCTGAGGGGGATTCCAATGTACCCTTTAGGAACAGTCTGTTATGATCTCAAAAGGTAACCCAGTTGGTAACGAGACCCAGAACGACACAAGACAAGAAGGTGCAAAAGTAACAGTGTTTATTATTTACTATGGGGAATAACTATTTACAAATACACAAGGGTCCTCTGGATTTCCTGTAAGATGAAAAGCAGACAGTCAGATGGGTTTGACCAGAAAGTTCTTCCAGGGTAATTGATTTTGTTTGTTTGATGTTTCCTTACGGATGAAAAGAGGAGGATGATTCCAGAGAGTCCTTAATTCCTTTAGATGGAGTCCCAGAGGACGAGAGAGACAGGCAAGTGGCTGGAGGGCAAAGCACGACGAGCAGAGAGCTGGAACCAGGAGAATCCGAGGGCTGAGAACACAACAAGCACAGGGTAAGTTTCTCTCAAATGTACTTACAAACTTGCTAGAGGCATAAATACCATGTGTGGCATAAAATGCTTCAACGAATAGTAGAACTTGACTGCAGCCTTAAGTATAGGTGGAGCTCGTCAGGTGGATGGTCGTCAGCTGTGGATGATTGGCGGCCATCTTGGAGCTGCAGCAGGTGCCACTCTTACAGTACCCCCCCTCCCCCCTTAAGGGGCGTCTCCAGGAGCCCCGACGCGCTTCTCCGGGTGAGCCCTGAAGAAGATGGTGATCAGACTGGGGTCCAGGATGACTGACTGGGGAACAAAGGGGCAAATATCCCAGCGAAGCTTCAAAAGGTGTCATACCTGTGGCCACCGAAGTATGGGCGTTGTGGGTATACTCCACCCAGACCAGATGTCGACTCCAGGCAGATGGATTGTCCTCAGTGAGGCATCGAAGGGTGGCCTCGAGCTCCTGGTTGCATCGTTGGGCCTGATCGTTAGACAACGAGTGATAGCAAGAGGTGAGACTGGTCGACGCCCCCAAGGCACCACAAATACTGCGCCACACTTGAGAGACGAACTAGGGACCCCTATCCGACACCACGTCGGAAGGGACACCATGAATGCGAAAAACATGCTGTACAAGGAGTTGAGCCGTCTCCACAGTAGAAGGCAAATTAGGAAGAGGCACGAAATGGGCTGCTTTAGAAAACCTGTCAATGACGGTGAGAATGGTGGTGTTACCCTCAGATGGAGGCAGGCCGGTGACAAAATCAACAGCAATGTGGGACCATGGGCGACTGGGCGTGGGTAATGGTTGGAGAAGACCTGCAGGAGGTTGGGTACCAGTCTTGTTCCTGGCACATGTGGGACAAGCTGCAACAAAGTCTTTGATGTCTTGGGACAAAGTGGGCCACCAGAAGTGGGTCTTGGTTAATGACAACATACGTGTAATACCTGGGTGACAAGAAAGCTTGTTTGTATGCACTCATTCGAGTACCTTGGACCTCATGGCGGTAGGAACAAAGAGCATACCAGGAGGTCCTGTGCCAGGGTCTGGTTCCGTACGATGGGCTTCACAAACCTCCTGGGCAATGGGCCAGGTGAGTGCCCCAACGATGCAAGTCGGGAGATGTTCTCTTCAACCTCTGGGGCATCTGGAGGAGAAAACTGGCGAGATAAAGCATCAGGCTTAACATTCTTAGAACCCGGTCGGAAAGTCAATGTGTAGTTGAATCTGTTGAAAAACAGTGACCAACGTGCCTGCCTCGGATTTAGACGTTTGGCATCTCTGAGATAAGTGAGATTCTTATGGTCAGTGCAAATAAGAAAAGGTAGCTCTGTGCCCTCAAGCCAGTGACGCCACTCATCCAGTGCCAGTTTCACAGCAAGTAGTTCTCTGTTGCCCACGTCATAATTCCATTCAGCTGGAGACAGACAGCGAGAGAAAAATGCACGAGTGCACTTTGTTGTCCAAAAGTGACCTCTGCGATAAAACGGCTCCTACCCCAGTGTCAGAAGCATCCACCTCCAGGATAAACTGACGAGTAATGTCTGGATGACAGAGGATAGGTATGGAGGAAAAAAGCTGTTTTAGCTTACCAAACGCAGAGTTGGCTTCCGGGGTCCATCTTAAATGTCTGTTGGTAGATGTGAGTTGTGATAGAGGTGCTGCGATGCGACTGTAGTCCTTGATAAAGCGCCTGTAGAAGTTCGCAAAACCCAAGAACCGTTGCAGTTGCTTCCTGGTCTCAGGGATCGGCCACTCCACCACTGCCTTATTCTTCTCAGGGTCTGCCCTGTAGTGTCCTTCACCAAAGATAAAACCCAAAAAAGCAACAGAAGAAGTGTGAAAAGTACATTTTTCACCTTTTACAAAAAGTTGGTTCTCATACATTCTCTGGAGCACCGTCCGGACATGAGTGATATGTCCATCCTCATTCCTGGAATAAATTAGAATATCATCCAAGTAAACAAACACAAAATCACCAATAAAGTATCTCAAAACATCATTGACTAGTGCTTGAAACACTGCAGGAGCATTGGTAAGGCCAAAAGGCATGACAAGATACTCAAAGTGTCCCAAGGGTGTCTTAAAAGCCGTTTTCCATTCATCACCCTCTCGGATACGGACGAGGTGATAAGCATTACGTAGGTCCAATTTGGAGAAAATAGTGGCTGGTTACAATTGCTCATGGACTGAGTCAAGTAGTGGTAAAGGATATTTGTTCTTTACAGTAAAACTGTTCAAACCCCGATAGTCAATACAAGGGCGTAGTGTCTTGTCTTTCTTAGCAACAAAGAATAACCCTGCCCCCAGCTGAGAAGTAGAAGGGCGGACGATTCCTGAATCCAAAGACTCCTCCATGTAGGATTTCATGGATCCCCGTTCAGGGCCTGAGAGGTGATATAAACGGCTAGATGGCAGAAGAGCTCCAGGAAGAAGGTCAATGGCACAGTCATAGGGACGATGGGGAGGATGAGAGAGAGCCTTCACTTTACTGAATACTGGGGACAGATCATGATACACGGGGGGAATGGTGGATAAATCAATGTTCTCGGTTTCTTGTACACTGGTTAAAGGGTTGGAGATGCCTGAACGAAGGCAATTCTTCAAACACTTGTCACTCCATTTCTCTATTCGGCCGAACTCCCAATTGATGTGGGGATTATGGTTCTTTACATCGGTGTAACGGGCTCTGGTGGGGGCCTGTGTGTTTGTCGCTGTTGGCCATGAGGAGTCATTGTGTGTAGTCACTGGTAGGGCTCTTCTGGTTCTCCCCTTTGGTCGGATCTGGGGAGTGGATAAGTGGCTCGTCCTGTTCGGGTGGCCCTGGGGGCTCTGGGCTCGGGGTCCTTCTTGGGGTCTTGGGCTCTGATCACCCCTTTGTCTGCCTCGAGTCTTGGGGGGGCGCAGCACTGGCCCAAGGCATAAAGTGAACTAAGCGGCCGCTTGGGGCTCCAGGGTCACTAGGGGGCCACCAAAGAGGAGCTGAGTTTTGTGGTTTTTATTAATTAAAAAAAAAATATTATATGATTCTATTACACACAACTTCATCATAAAGTTCAGATTTTTATTTTCCTAATGATATATATAACATATATATATCATATATTTGTGTGTATATGTATATTTGAATATATAGAAATCGCTCTAGAAAGGAAATAAAGAAATGACCGGTAGTTGAGGGACCCCCCTAGTGGGACCCCGGTAGAGCACGTTTCACAAGTTTCTCAGAGCTCCTTGCCGTAATGTGAAGTACGCATCCAAGCTAATTAAGCACCTGACACGTAACTAACGCTAGATAATGTAGCAAAAAAGTGCATGTCCTTCAGAGGCTGAAAAAAGGAAGAGGAAAAAAGAAGAAGAGAAAAAACGGCAAGATAAAGGTATGTTTGTACAAAGTACGTCTCTTTTATTAAAAAAATATTTGTGCAACAGCTAATGGACAAATAGCTGGCTAGCACTACTGTGTTTGTACTTGTTAATAACTGAGTTTTAATTTTATGTGAGTTGATTGGAACTATATCATTTTTTTGTTGGCTCAAAACAGCATTTTTGCTAACGCTTGATAGCAATAATTAAAACTTCACAATACATAACATTTGCTAACCAAATGTTTTGCATCAGGCATATTAATAACGGCTTACTAGCTATGCTTGAGTTGGCAATATGTTGTGGACTGTTGAGCATGATAATCTATGTGACTAAAATAAACAATTTTTACACAAACTTATGTTATGTGAAATTCTGCAGGAGCACAGTTAAAATATTTAGGCAGCACAGAATCATCTCAGTGCCAGTCCACATTACCAGGCTCAGCTGTGGACAGTGAATCAGGTAAGAGAAAGACTCACCATGCAGTATACAATTAATTTTTAGTTATAGCAATTACACTCCAGAGTCTGTAATGAAAGTATGCAAGGAATGTGTATGCATATGTATGTATTTCATTTTACGTCCATCTTCGTCTTCTTTAGAGCTAAGTGTAGTACCCCCATCCCCATGTGCCCACTACAATCACTTCTGATCTACCTGGTAAGTTAACTGCATAACATCATTTTTATAACTCCTAAACTAACTCATAAAATTTTAATTTACAACGTAAGCAGAAAATAGAAGTCTTTGAAGGAACAAATACTGTTTAAACATATCTGAAGAAAATTTCAGTTTTACTGGCTGATTTGTTTTATTACTACAAGCAAAAAAAGCAAAGTATGAAAGTATTTTTATACTTTTTCATAAAAAAGTGAACAACATAATTATAAGTATGATGTGACATCTAACACAACTACATTTTTGTTATTTTCATCTTAGGTCCATCTCCATCCTCTGCAGAGCTAAGTCTAGCATCATCTATGACCGCAGTCTCATCTGTGTCTGCAACTACTGCTGAACTACCTGGTAAGCAAAACCTCTTTCATATAATTGTTTAACCATCTTGAGATATAATTCCGATATTATTTTTAAAATCAGACACTTAGACAACCAAATTATTTACAATTTTTTAAAATAAATTTCAGTTGCAGATTCCTTTTTATTATAAGCAAAAACACACTGGTATAAGAATAGTTGAACTTTTTATTTAAAAAAGTAAGCAACATAATTGTAAATGTGATATGACATCTAACATAACAATTTTTTGTTTGTTTTCATCTTATGTCCATCTCTGTCCTCTGCAGAGCTAAGTCTAGCAACCCCATCTTCTGTGCCCACTGTCTCATCTGTGTCTGCATCTGCAGATGATCTACCTGGTAAGTTAACAGCAAAACATCTTCTATAATTCCTCTTTGAGCTCCAGATCATTTTCAGATTAACAGTTATGTACATTGCAAACATTTTCTGCCCTTTTATGTTATTATTAATCATCATCTTTCTTTTGTCTCTTTCTCAGAAGCTTCCACATCAAAGTTTGAGCCACACCAAGGATCATCAGCTCTGCCAATGGACCCAGCTGAGTGGCCATCTTTCCTCTCAGATGTAAACAGGACTGAGCAGATGATGAGAGGACCACTGCCTATTAAGGATACCTTTTGCTTCCCCAAAAGGCATGATGGGCGAAGTTTTCATTTTTTATTTTTAGAAAGTTTGATTTTACCAGTTTATTCATAGGCAGTTTTATCAACACATTCTGCCATGTCTGGCCTTCTGAGGACATTCATGAACTTGATATGGTCCAAAATTAAAACAAGTTTGACACCCCTGCAATAAATTGTGACAGCCTGCTCATTTTCAGAGCTGCTCTCATTACTTTTTGTTCTCCCTTGGCCCCTTCCGTCCTGCCACACAAGATACACCTGGATCACGGCTGTGAACTCACCTGATTGGTCCGCTGTTCAAGCTCGTTTGCTCTTCCAGTTTAAAGATGGCAGTTTTTCTCCAGTCCTAAAATGAGCAACATCTGCCACGATTTAGTCAGCGTTGCGTCCCTGGTTGAACTATTAAAATTTAATCCGAGGCTGTGCAATCCCTCGCCTGTTCCAAAACCCTTCACTTCCTGCTAGAAGTTATCACCGTGGACCGAAAAAACAAACAAAAGGGAAACGTACATCTACTCATGTGCGCTCTCCAACGTGAATCCGGAGATCCTGGAAGCGTGTGACATCACCCAGTTAATTGCTCATGATAAAACTAAACAAAACAACCTATGGATTCCTGATTCTGTTTTATCTGACACTTTCATGAGACCTGTAAGTCTATTTATTCTTTTGTTCCTTTTTTATTTTTAATTGTGAGCATTTAAATGGCACTTGGGCCTGATTATTATTGTTTTTTGTTATTCCACAGCTCTTGCTGTGGGGCAGTAAATATATGGGAGCCTTGACTTGTTTATTGGGGACGACAAGAAAAGACTTGAGAACCTTTTTTTGAAGGGGGGGGGGGATTTGTGTTTATTTTGTTTATGGACATTTACAAATATAGAAAACCTGAAAGAAAAAAAGAGAGAAATTATGTGGATGATGTTTTGTTTGTTTTTTGTGTAAAAGAAAAAGGATAATGTTTTGTTTGTTTTTTGTGTGAAAAAAAGAATAAGAAAAAAAGAAATGTGTATATATATATTGTCATTCAAGTTGTTAGAGGGTCAACACCATTAAAGTGGATGGACCTTGTGCGACAGGTTAAAAAAAAAACACAAAAGTATTTCACAATTGTTAATCCTAACTGTCAGGAGGGATACCTGGCTGGCACCCCTTTTTAATAAACAAACTTTTGTAAAACGGTCACAAAATTACATATACTGTAATTGCTTTCTCAACAATTCACTTACTACACAACTGCAGTCAGGAATAGTACATACTTGGGTATCAAAGTCACTCATAAATTGGCAGATTTAACAAAACTAAACCACATCCAACTTTTAAAGAAAATTACGGATGATCTTGCTATAGAAATCTCTACCCTTATCTCTTATGAGAAGAATTGCTTCAATAAAAATGATGGTTTTGCCTAGAATAAACTATTTATTCTCAATGATCCCAAATAAACCCTCATCTGACTGGTTTAGATCCCTGGACTCCTCCATCTCTAAATTCCTCTGGAAAAATAAGCCCCCACGTATTGGATTAAAATCACTACAGAAGATCAAAGATAAAGGAGGACTAGAACTACCCAACTTTTACTATTACTTTCTAGCCAACATGCTAGAATACATCTGAAGATGGATAAAACACACACACCCTGATGAACACTGGCTGGACGTAGAACAGGCACTTTGCACTAATATAATGATTTTGGACCTTCCATTCATTTGTTCAAACATAAAATAACAGGAATGCTCTAAAAGCATCAATATCAGCTCGTCTCTGACAGCTGTGCAAGAGTTTCTTAAAATGACAGTCTTCACAAATTCCATGCAGACGAACACCCATCTGGAACAACCCTGACATCCTACAACAGAATATTATGATCAATTTCCCAGGTTGGAAGTGTAAAGGAAAAGACTATTTGGAACATATATACTGTATGAGGAAATATACTATATCCCATTCAACAGATTGATAACACAATATGGGATTGATAAGAATACATTTTTAGAATATCAACAAATTAAATATATAATAAAAAATAAATTTAACCTTAATAACACTAGGATTGAAATACTAACAAGTGTATTAGAATTCCTTAATCTTAACACTCCCAAATTACTATCTAAGGTTTACCAGACACTCATTAACATAGATGAATCTATATCCCTTCCCAATGTAAAATGGGAGACAGACTTGTCAGTCAACTTTTACCAAATCTTTCGGTCTCAGATATGTCTAAGAACTTTTAAGATGATTAAAAAGTCCAATTTACAATTAGTACAATACAAAATCCTCCATAGAGTACATTACACAGGTCATCAGATGTTCAGGATGGGTTTCGCATCATCTAATACTTGCTCACAGTGTACGGACAATATTCCTGAAAATTACAAACACGCATTTTGGTTCTGTCCACCTATTCAGAGGTTTTGGTGCCTGATATGTGAAGACTTGTTTATGTTTATGTTTATTAAATTTGTTCATTTTTTTTACAAAAGAAACAATACAAGGCAATCTCATAATGATAGTGTACAAAATGTAAAAAAATGAAAGGTGGCAGAAAGAAGAATAAATCTTATTATATCTGCCCCTTATCTCCAACAATCAGATTAAACAACAGTAGTCAAACCATGTAAACAATAATAATCTTCAACCAACTTTTTCCAACAGTCAGGTTAAACAATAATATTCTTCAACCAACAGTACAAAATTACTAACTCTTTTTAATTTTCTAACTAACAGTACAAAATGACTAACTCTTTCTAATTTTCTAACTAATACAATACACATTACGTTATTTCACATATATTTTTTTAACACATTTGTTTTGATCATTTTTTTAAATGTAAACATTGACTTGGCATTTTTAACTACATTCTCCAAGCCATTCCATAATCTAATTCCCTGGATTGAGGTAGAACGTCCCTTCAAACTGGTTCTGAATTGTGGTTTTACAAACAACTCTGTTCCCTTAAGATTATAACAACTTTGTCTTTTAACAAAGTGCATTTGGATATTTAAAGGTAATGCATTATTTTGAGCTCTATACATAACTGATAAAATATTATAGTCTACCAAATCATGGAACTTCAATAATTTTAGTTGATAAAATAATGTACTTGATGGATGACGGTAATGCTTTCTAGTGATAATTCTTACAGCTCTTTTCTGTAATACAAAAATAGGCTTTGTGATTGTTTTACACGCTTTCCCCCAAACATCAATACAATAGATTAAGTGTGGAACAATGATTGTGTTATACAACAAATACAGAGCTTTATCATTCAATAGGTCTCTGACTTTGTACAGTACTGCTATCGATCTAGCTATTTTTATTCTTACAGAATTTATGTGTTGTTTCCATGTCAGTTTGTCATCAATGATAACACCCAAAAACTTCACCTCATTCACTCTACAAATCTCAACATCCTCAATTTTGAGTGGAACATCAACAGTTTTCTTTTTATTACCGAATATCATGTAATTAGTTTTTTCTAGATTTAATGATAATTTATTTATTTTAAACCAAGTTTGTATCTTGACAAATTCTGTCTTTATCAATTCTAACATTTGTTCTATATCTTCACCTGAACAGAAAAAAGTGGTATCATCAGCGAAAAGTACACATTTAAGGAGTCCTGACACATTTACCAAGTCATTCACATATAAAATAAAAAGCTTTGGTCCAAGTACAGAGCCTTGGGGAACTCCACATGTGATATTACAGAGGTCAGATCTTACATCATTTATTTGTACAAATTGTTTCCTATTTTTTAAGTAGCTAGATACCCACTGTAATGCTGGTCCTCTAATACCATATTTGTTCAGTTTTTCAAGGAGAATGGTGTGATCAATAGTATCGAATGCTTTTTTTAAATCAACAAAGATACTGATACAATGTTGTTTTTGATCGACAGCAGTAGTTATTTGTTCCATTAATTCCATGAGAGCCATTGATGTAGAGTTTTTTGATCTAAACCCATACTGACTGTTGCTTAGAATATTTTGTTTATCTATAAATTGGTCTAGTCTGTTTACAAATAGTTTTTCAAGAATTTTTGAAAACTGTGGTAACAAGGATATAGGTCTATAATTGTTGAATACACATTTATCACCATTTTTAAAAAGAGGAACGACCTTAGCTACTTTCATATTATCTGGAAAAATTCCTGTTGAAAATGATAAGTTACATATGTATGTGAACGGCTCAATAATATGGCTCATTATGTCCTTTACAAACATCATATCCATGTCCACCCAGTCTTTCGATCTCTTGTCTGTAAGATGTTTTACTACATTCATTATTTCCTCTTTGTTAGTTCCATTTAGGAAAATACTATTTGCACAACCTGTAATTGAGTGGATCATATTTTTATCTACTTTTGGTATCTTAGCTGCAAGGCTTGATCCAACATTTACGAAATATTGATTAAATCCATTTACAATTTCATTTTCATCATGAACTTCATCGTTGTCTTTTACAAAATATTTTGAAATACCAGTTTTTGCTTTATGATTCTTCAGTACACCATTCATTACTCGCCATGTTGCTTTCATATCACCATTAGTTTTATCTAATAATTTACTATAATATTCTTTCTTATGTTTCCTTATAATCCCTACTAATTTATTTTTATACTTTTTATATTTTTCTTCTGCGCTCTGACTTCGTAATTTCAAGAAACATGAATACAAATAATTCTTTTTTTTACATGCATTTCTTAACCCTTTTGTCATCCATGGTTGATCATTCGTATTTCTCTTTGTGTAATTTGTTTGCACACAATTCTTTTCATACAGGGTTTCCAAGATATTCATAAACTCATCATATGCTCTGTTCGCATCATCAACATACACATCATTCCAGTCTTGTTTATCCAGATCCTCTTTCAATTTTTCCAAAACTTTTTTTGATGTGTTTATGATCTTTTTCTTCGTTGTGACTGCTTTTGTGATATTTTGATCATTTTTAAAGATTGTGAAAACTGGTAAATGATCACTTAAGTCGGTCGTTAAGATACCACCTATCACATCCCCATTTGTTATATTTGTGAAAATATTATCAATTATTGTGGCACTATGAGTTGTAATTCTTGTTGGCTTTGATATCAATGGATACATATTTAAACTGTACATTGAGTTTATAAATGTGCTTATGTTATTTGAATCTGTTTTATTTCCCATATCAATGTTAAAGTCTCCACACAAAAAAATATTTTTATTAAAACTCTTCTCCATTAGTTCCAAGATTTTATCAGTGAATATTTCTATATTTGCTCCTGGTGATCTATATACACAACTTATTATTATGTTTTTATCGTTTTTGTTTATAATTTCTATTGTTATCATTTCCATAATATTATCAACTATTATTGACATTTCATTATTTAATTTACATTTTATTTCATTATTGACAAATAGTGCGACACCACCACCTCTTTTATTATTTCTGTTCATATGATATAATTCATACCCCTCGATGTGAATATTACTTGTGTTATCATCATTAAGCCATGTCTCTGACAGCGCTATTATCGTAAAAGTTCTATTTAATTGTTTTAAGTAATCTGTTATTTTGGATATGTTTGCATTTATACTTCTGCTATTAAAGTGAATAATGGAGAGAACTCCATTTGATATATTGATGTCATTAAACTGCTCTTCATTATAATATTCGCTATCTTTTATTACAGGAAAAAAATTTGCATCAATCACATTTTCAACATTATATATTTTAGGTTCTGAGTCTTCGTATGTTGTCATGTTCTAATGTATTTGTTCATTTCACTGTATATTTTATCCATTTTGAGTGTGAGTTGTTTCATTGATTTGTAATTTTCATCTCTTGAATTCATCCAGATCCGTCAGTTCTTTTATCATTTTAGGCTGAGACCCTTCCTTTGCTTTGATAAAGACGTATCCATTTCTAGTCCATGTTGATGCTATTTTTTTTCTTTGTTTTTTAACCACCTTGCTTCTTTTGCAATTTTTCCATTTTTCTTGGTAAGATGTTCATTTATGTAAACGTCTGATCCCT
>JBBPBX010024864.1:15410-30782 GCA_038048925.1 Garcialebias charrua | reverse complement strand
TATATATATATATATATGTATATATATATGTATATGTATATATATATGTATATGTATATATATGTATGTATATGTATATATATGTATACATGTATATATGTATATTTATATATATGTATATGTATATATATGTATATTTATATATATATATTAGGGGTGTAACGGTACGCTAAAATCACATTTCGGTTCGGTTCAACTACAAGGAGAGCTCGGTTCGGTTTATTTTCGGGTTTTTTCGGTACAATTTTTTTTTTTTTTACAAAATAAAGACTTACAAAATTTTTATGTGCCAAAAATATGTTTGTATTGTATTGTAGTAATAAATAAAAGTGACCCATTTGGATGACCACCAGCCTGATCAAGAAAGGTCATCAAAGACTCTACTTCCTCAGACGACTGAGACGTGCTGGTCTGAGCAGCCCAGTTCTCACCTCGTTCTACAGGTGTGCAGTGGAAAGCGTCCTGTGCTCCAGCATCAACGTGTGGCATGGAGGCTGCACAGTTGCAGAGAGGAAAGCTCTACAGAGAGTGGTGAAGGCTGCACAGAGGTCTGTCGGAGTCAGTCTCCCCACCATCACAGACATTTACACCTCCAGATGCAGGAAAAGAGCCACCTGCATCATGAAAGACCTCACTCACCCAGCACACTCACTCTTTGCCCCACTCCCCTCAGGACGGAGGTTGAGGAGCATCAAATGTAGAACCACTAGACTGAGGAACAGCTTCTACCCTGAGGCTGTTAGACTCATGAATAAATAAAAATAAAATAAAAATAAACACTGCAAAATATCACATCATGCTGATGCTGATCTGTTTTCTTGTTGCTGTGTTCATCTGTGTTCATCTGTGACCATCTGCTCATACAGACTCATGTTCGTGCTGCTGTTTATAATGATGTTTTTCCACTATATTAGGGCTTAGTGTATTACTAGTTGATGTTTTTCTTAGTTAATTCTAGATGTTATTACTGTTTTTCTCTTGCATTTGTTGTTGGATGTAACTGGGACCACGTGTACATAATCTCGTTTTCATCACATGTACCACATGCGGTGCAAATGACAATAAAGACTCTCTGACTCTGACTCTGATTTTAAATAAACAGCACTCTACAATAAATAAACTATACTAACAATAATAAAAATCTTAATAAATACAATAACAGTCAGAACAATAAGCAGCAACAGACTGTTTACAATCTAACTAATCAAGTTTTTGTTCAGTAGCAGCAGTGTGGCTGTATTTGTCCTCATTACTGTACTCACAACTTCTTCTTGGTGGGACAGGTGGGACTGTGGGAACAGTTCAGAGTTCAGTTCAGTCATCACTTAGCTGCAGGTGGATTTACCTCTGTCACAGACTGGAAATAAAAAACAAAAGAGATAAAAAAAAACAAGTTAATA
Organism: Garcialebias charrua; assembly: GCA_038048925.1. Taxonomy (NCBI): domain Eukaryota; kingdom Metazoa; phylum Chordata; class Actinopteri; order Cyprinodontiformes; family Rivulidae; genus Garcialebias; species Garcialebias charrua. Next base: position 29,382 of record JBBPBX010024864.1, on the reverse strand, counting down.
AGATTATGATTTAAAAAAAAAAGATTATTTAGATAATAATAAAACAATACCTCTTCAACAATTGAATCTCTCACTCTTCATCATCATGGCAGGGCTTTAATCTGGTCCAGGGCTTGTTGTTGACAACATCAGTTAGTTTTTTCATAAAGAGCTGAACTTTTTGAAGTGTTGACGTGATGAATGTCTCATAGCGACGCTCAGTAACTTTAAACCCTGCGCAGTCTCAGAAAGATTAATCCTCATAAAGCAACCGGACCAGACAACATCCCAGGGAAAGTTCTGAAGGAATGTGCGGACCAGCTCTGTGAGGTGCTGGCTGACATCTTCACCACCTCACTTGCACTGGAGTCAGTTCCCACCTGCCTGAAGACCGCGACCATCATCCCAGTCCCAAAGAGCTCCACAGTGACTGGTCTGAATGACTATAGACCAGTGGCCCTCACCCCGATAGTCGCTAAATGTTTTGAGAAACTGGTCATGTCCCACATCAAGGCAACCGTCAACATCAATGAGGACCCTCATCAATACGCATACCGTGAGAACCGATCAACAGAGGACGCCATTTCTTCCGTGGTCCACACTGCTCTCACCCACCTGGATCAGAAAGACTCATACGTGCGTCTGCTCTTTGTGGACTTCACATCTGCCTTCAACACCATGATCCCCCAAACTCTGATAGACAAACTATCTACACTTGGACTAAGCCCCTCTATTTGTAACTGGGTACTAGACTTCTTAACAGACAGACCACAGTCCGTGAAGATCCACAACTTCTCCTCCTCCACCATAACCCTTAGCACTGGCTCTCCTCAGGGATGTGTGCTGAGCCCCCTTCTGTTCACTCTGCTCACATATGATTGTACAGCCACACTTCCAGGCTGTCATATTGTTAAGTTTGCAGATGATACAGCGGTGGTGGGATGCATCACAAACAATGATGAGTCCAGCTACAGACAGGAGGTGGAACACCTGGAGAGCTGGTGCAAAGAGAATAATCTTCACATGAATGTGAAGAAGACAAAGGAGATGATTGTGGACTTCAGAAGGAACAAACACACCCATGCCCCACTGATAATAGGTGGGTCTGCAGTGGAAGTGGTCTCCAGCTACAAATACTTGGGTGTACACATGAATGATAACCTCAGCTGGAGCAACAACACCACCAGCCTGATCAAGAAAGGTCATCAGAGACTCTACTTCCTCAGACGGCTGAGACGAGCCGGTCTGAGCAGCCCAGTTCTCACCTCGTTCTACAGGTGTGCAGTGGAGAGCATCCTGTGCTCCAGCATCAACGTGTGGCATGGAGGCTGCACAGTTGAAGAGAGGAAAGCTCTGCAGAGAGTGGTGAAGGCTGCACAGAAGTCTGTTGGAGTCAGTCTCCCCACCATCACAGACATTTACACCTCCAGATGCAGGAAAAGAGCCACCTGCATCATGAAAGACCTCACTCACCCAGCACACTCACTCTTTGCCCCACTCCCCTCAGGACGGAGGTTGAGGAGCATCAAATGTAGAACCACTAGACTGAGGAACAGCTTCTACCCTGAGGCTGTTAGACTCATGAATGAATAAATAAAAATAAAATAAAAATAAACACTGCAAAATATCACATCATGCTGATGCTGATCTGTTTTTCTTGTTGCTGTGTTCATCTGTGACCATCTGCTCATACAGACTCGTGTTCGTGCTGCTGTTTATAATGATGTTTTTCCACTATATTAGGGCTTAGTGTATTTCTAGTTGATGTTTTTCTTAGTTAATTCTAGATGTTATTACTGTTTTTCTCTTGCATTTGTTGTTGGATGTAACTGGGACCACGTGTACATAATCTCGTTTTCATCACATGTACCACATGCGGTGCAAATGACAATAAAGACTCTCTGACTCTGACTCTGATTTTAAATAAACAGCACTCTACAATAAATAAACTATACTAACAATAATAAAAATCTTAATAAATACAATAACAGTCAGAACAATAAGCAGCAACAGACTGTTTACAATCTAACTAATCAAGTTTTTGTCCAGTAGCAGCAGTGTGGCTGTATTTGTCCTCATTACTGTACTCACAACTTCTTCTTGGTGGGACAGGTGGGACTGTGGGAACAGTTCAGAGTTCAGTTCAGTCATCACTTAGCTGCAGGTGGATTTACCTCTGTCACAGACTGGAAATAAAAAACAAAAGAGATAAAAAAAAAACAAGTTAATAAGATTATGATTAAAAAAAAAAGATTATTTAGATAATAATAAAACAATACCTCTTCAACAATTGAATCTCTCACTCTTCATCATCATGGCAGGGCTTTAATCTGGTCCAGGGCTTGTTGTTGACAACATCAGTTAGTTTTTTCATAAAGAGCTGAACTTTTTGAAGTGTTGACGTGATGAATGTCTCATAGCGACGCTCAGTAACTTTAAACCCTGCGCAGTCTCAGAAAGATTAATCCTCATAAAGCAACCGGACCAGACAACATCCCAGGGAAAGTTCTGAAGGAATGTGCGGACCAGCTCTGTGAGGTGCTGGCTGACATCTTCACCACCTCACTTGCACTGGAGTCAGTTCCCACCTGCCTGAAGACCGCGACCATCATCCCAGTCCCAAAGAGCTCCACAGTGACTGGTCTGAATGACTATAGACCAGTGGCCCTCACCCCGATAGTCGCTAAATGTTTTGAGAAACTGGTCATGTCCCACATCAAGGCAACCGTCAACATCAATGAGGACCCTCATCAATACGCATACCGTGAGAACCGATCAACAGAGGACGCCATTTCTTCCGTGGTCCACACTGCTCTCACCCACCTGGATCAGAAAGACTCATACGTGCGTCTGCTCTTTGTGGACTTCACATCTGCCTTCAACACCATGATCCCCCAAACTCTGATAGACAAACTATCTACACTTGGACTAAGCCCCTCTATTTGTAACTGGGTACTAGACTTCTTAACAGACAGACCACAGTCCGTGAAGATCCACAACTTCTCCTCCTCCACCATAACCCTTAGCACTGGCTCTCCTCAGGGATGTGTGCTGAGCCCCCTTCTGTTCACTCTGCTCACATATGATTGTACAGCCACACTTCCAGGCTGTCATATTGTTAAGTTTGCAGATGATACAGCGGTGGTGGGATGCATCACAAACAATGATGAGTCCAGCTACAGACAGGAGGTGGAACACCTGGAGAGCTGGTGCAAAGAGAATAATCTTCACATGAATGTGAAGAAGACAAAGGAGATGATTGTGGACTTCAGAAGGAACAAACACACCCATGCCCCACTGATAATAGGTGGGTCTGCAGTGGAAGTGGTCTCCAGCTACAAATACTTGGGTGTACACATGAATGATAACCTCAGCTGGAGCAACAACACCACCAGCCTGATCAAGAAAGGTCATCAGAGACTCTACTTCCTCAGACGGCTGAGACGAGCTGGTCTGAGCAGCCCAGTTCTCACCTCCTTCTACAGGTGTGCAGTGGAGAGCATCCTGTGCTCCAGCATCAACGTGTGGCATGGAGGCTGCACAGTTGAAGAGAGGAAAGCTCTGCAGAGAGTGGTGAAGGCTGCACAGAAGTCTGTTGGAGTCAGTCTCCCCACCATCACAGACATTTACACCTCTAGATGCAGGAAAAGAGCCACCTGTATCATGAAAGACCTCACTCATCCAGCACACTCACTCTTTGCCCCACTCCCCTCAGGACGGAGGTTGAGGAGCATCAAGTGTAGAACCACTAGACTGAGGAACAGCTTCTACCCTGAGGCTGTTAGACTCATGAATAAATAAAAATAAAATAAAAATAAACACTGCAAAATATCACATCATGCTGATGCTGATCTGTTTTCTTGTTGCTGTGTTCATCTGTGACCATCTGCTCATACAAACTCATGTTCGTGCTGCTGTTTATTCCCACTATATTAGGCTTAGTGTATTACTAGTTGATGTTTTTCTTAGTTAGTTCTCGATGTTATTACTGTTTTTCTCTTTCATTTGTTGTTGGATGTAACTGGGACCTCGTGTACATAATCTCGTTTTCATCTCATGTACCACATGCGGTGCAAATGACAATAAAGACTCTCTGACTCTGACTCTGATATAACAACGTTCAGACAGATTCAGAGATTTAAAAACTCATACAGCTTGTGTTTATTGCTCTGGACCGCTCTGATTACCTGATGAAGGAGTTTTAATGCAGCTCTTCGTTCACGTTCGGATGAAGTAGTTTTAATGCAGCTGCTGTTCACGTTCAGATGACAGTTTCCAGCGCGTTCACGTGACGTGTTGCTGCTGCGTCACTCAAGCAGCTGCTGCAGTCTTCATGAAGCAAAGTCCACACAAGCTGCGCGTGCGCTCGTCTTTTGAAGAAAGCTATAACGTTCAAAAACAGGAGACCGCACGAGATGCTAACGGCTAAATGCTGCGCGTGCCACGCGAAAATAGGTCCGTGCTGAAACGCGCCCAGGAAATTTTGTTCCGCGGTGCATATATTCACCTGTTAAGAACGTTTAATGAGTGAAAAAATAACCGAAACGGTACGCAGGTGGACCGAACCGAACGTGGTGTACCGATACGGTTCGGTAAACCCATTACAACCGTTACATGCCTAATATATATATATATATATATATATATATATATATATATATATATATATATATATATATATATATATATATATATATTATATATATATATATATATATATATATATATATATATACACACACATATGCATACACAACACACACACACACACACACATACACGCATACATACAGTATACTTATCGGTTGTGACAACAATATTTACATGTTCATTAATTTTTTACACAATCTAATAGCCTTGAAACAGGACAGTTTTTCAGAGCTTTTTTCTGGTGCTGCCTTTCTGCAAACCAAGACACAACCAATAACAAGAAGTCGGAATTATGATTGTCAATGCCAAATTGTGTCTCCTGAGTGTGTTCGCCAAGCTGGAAAACATCTTCTGTTCCGATCTCCTCACGGACGATATATGTAACGGATGGCAGCTTTGGAGGATGCTTTGGTGAAGCACAACTAATCACCCTCTCCGCAGCTCTCACCACCTTCACTACGCCTTGTGAGAGAATCACTAACCCGCCATTGTTTTTCAGAGAGAGAAGGTGGTAGCTCTCATCAAATGAAGACAGTACAGCATCTTGGATCAGACTGACACAACACAGGTCACAGGTTTGTTTACGAAGAATCTGCCTCACGACAAATCCGGCTATGTAGACCAAAGCATTTTCTACCAGACCACCAAACTTGGTCAGAAGATAGCTATGGTCATACAGAACAGCTGGAATGCTGACAAAAGGACAGGGATGCTCTTCCTTAGATTCAGGAGAGGACATTTCAACAGCAGACAGGGACACAGTGTTGTCTTGTGCTGCCACATTGCCAGTCTCACTGGGTGTAACCCCACACCGAACCATCAGCCGGCGGAAGATGGCCTGGAACTGGCTTGATGATGGTTTGTTATTCCAGCCACCTTGAATGGAAAACAGGGACACAATACATGTGTTAATCATACGACATAACATACGAGCACATTCATGAAGTATATTTTATATACTTAAATGTAAAAACATTATGAATATGGACTTTACAGTACTGTACTGGTATATACTACCTGTACATAAACCCACATATTAGATATACAGTGTATATGTACCGGTATATATATATTTAAAACCTGTTTGAAAACACATCTCTACTCATTGGCCTTCAACCCAACTGAGACTTGATTTTACTTCATTTTTATTGATTCTACCTGTTTAACTTGTCATTTTATTGTATTTTAAATATAATTGTTAGTTCACTGTGTGTTAGTTTTGTGGTTCTGTTTTTATGCTTTCTTTTATCTTGTGTGTATCTTGCTAGTGTCCAGTGCTTTGTTTCAGCTGTGGCTGTGTTAAAGCGCTTTATAAATAAAACTGATGATGATGATGATATCTCACCATCCCTTACGACTATTATGTACATTTATGAATATAAATGAACTTGTAATAATGCATCTACTTTTTGAAGGTGGACTGGGAAGCTGAAAATTGATGGCATCACATCAGCTGTCAGACAATCTGGCCAGTTCTGTCAAAATCCTCCTTTTTGAAATGCTCACTGCATAGAACAGATGAATCACTTGCAGTGAATCCATCCCTCCTCAAAGCTATTTCCCACCTCTTCCTCATCTCTTTATCTTTTGGAAACCTTTAAAACAAAAACTTGATATCTGGGAGTGTGTACACAAAAACATTGTCTGAATGAGATCCATGTTATTTTATTCATATACTGTGATCTAGTGAGTTCATTGAAGTTATTTTGTACTGGCTGCTCTGCACATAATTGTTATAACAAAGCAAAAATAAAAAGACAACAGAACAGTTGAAACTAAGGAGCCTTGTTGCCTTCAGAGCATTCAGAAAAATGTTACACTCACTATTTTTGATCTTATTTCAAAGAACATAAAACTCCAAATGTGATTAATATTTGTTGATAATGAAAATTAACCAAAGCTACTGAAATTGTGAGTAGGTCTGTTTGAAACATATTCCTGTCATCAAATCTCAGCTAACAGTCATTGCTGGCTGGACACTGGTAGCTGACATTTGTTGTCATTTTGCTGGTGGGCATAAATACAGTACAGTAATATTATATTAACAAAATACTAACAATAATATGTTCATCTTACTTGTGAAAAGTTATCCCCCGGTCCCTGACATCAACAGTTCTTCGATTTAAACACGAATAATCCGAGCAGTCCTGAGGAATCTCTGTTGTTTTTGTTCAGCAAAGTACGAGGGTAACAAGTCCAAGATGGCCGCCCTAAATCCTGCGCCGGAGCAGGCTATGCTCAGTCTACCTATATATAATGTCTATGGTGTCAAGTACCTACAGTCAGTGATGGTCTGGGGTGCCATGTCAGCTGCTGGTGTTGTTCCACTTTGTTTTATCAAGGGCAGGGTCAATGCAGCTATCAGGAGATTTTGGAGCACTTCATGCTTCCATCTGCTGAAAAGCTTTATGGAGATGAAGATTTCATTTTCAGCACGACCTGGCACCTGCTCACAGTGCCAAAACCACTGGTAAATGGTTTACTGACCATGGTATTACTGTGCTCAATTGGCCTGCCAACTCTCCTGACCTGAACCCCATAGAGAATCTGTGGGATATTGTGAAGAGAAAGTTGAGAGATGCAAGAGCCAACACTCTGGATGAGCCGCTATCGAAGCATCCTGGGCCTCCATAACACCTCAGCAGTGCCACAGGCTGATTGCCTCCATGCCACGCCGCATTGAAGCAGTCATTTCTGCAAAAGGATTCCCGACCAAGTATTGAGTGCATAACTGAACATAATTATTTGAAGGTTGACTTTTTTTGTATTAAAAACACTTTTCTTTTATTGGTCGGATGAAATATGCTAATTTTTTGAGACAGGAATTTTGGGTTTTCATGAGCTGTATGCCAAAATCATCAGTATTAAAACAATAAAAGACCTGAAATATTTCAATTGGTGTGCAATGAATCTAAAATATATGAAAGTTTCATTTTTATCATTACATTATAGAAAATAATTACCTTTATCACAATATGCTAATTTTTTGAGAAGGACCTGTAATTCGAGAGGAAACACACATTTTACAAGTATTTTGTTTTGAAGAAATCTCACAGTCATTTAAAAGTTAGATCCTGTTAGAGCGACTTTCTTGTTTCAATGTATCTTCTATATTGTTGTCTGTCTGAAAATTGTCCCAATCTATAGTTATTTTTTATGATTCACTGAAAGAGGCGTATGAGAAGGCAAACATCTACTGTACATAAATCCTTCAGATCAGACTGTGCACACTTTGCACTAACATAATGGTGTACGGCCAAGCAAGTGTGAACACATCTCCAGAGAATTATTTTTTTAATAGGCAACTAATGGAAAATCAGAAAAATACAAACATTCAATAGTGAGCAGAGATGCAGAGGTGGTAGAACAATGTATAAAAACTGAGCTGTATGAAAAAGTGAGAATAAAAAACTGATTTGTACATTTTCTCACAATGCTCTGGAAATGTGTGGGAACTAAGGAGACCTGTTGAGGTTTTAGAAAGGGGACTTTTGTCCCATTCTGGTCTGATGTAGGATTCTAGCTGTTCTGTCCTGGTACTGGATCTTCTCTGCTGGATTTTTCCATTTCATGTTGTGTCACATGTTTTCAACTGGTCAGAGGTCTGGACTGCAGGCTTTAACAACAAAGTCTTGCTGTTGTAATGGATGCAGCATGTGGTGGTTTAGAGTGGTCTTGCAAGGAATTCTCTGAACAGATGCTGTCTGGATGGGAGCATATGTTGTTATAAAGTCTGTATTTACATTTCTGTAATGGTGCTTTTCCAGATATGGAAGCTGTAAGAAGGTCCCCATCCTAAATCAAACATTGGTTTTTCTGACCACAGAATACAGCATACAATATTGACCCATTTTTAGATCTCACATTTATACATTTCCTTTGTTTTAACTTTTGATGTCTTTATTATGTTCAATTCACCATTCACCATTCACCATTGAAGCTCTCTCACTCAAAATGGATCAGACCCTCCAGAAGCTGTCTACTCTTCTACCTCTACCTCCGTTGGAAGAAGTATCTTGTTTTGTTGAAAAGGCCCAGCTATCACAGCATCAAAAGAGCAAGGAACATCAAAAAAGTAAGTTTCTAAAACTACAACAGAGAGCGGTTTTCTCATCACAAACCATCAGTCAAGATAAGGAGTTTGTCGCCAACACAAATACTCCTGAACAGTGGGTTAGAAAGTTGTCTAACAGGACCTTGACACAACCTGAGAAAATTATGCTGGCAAAAGGTCTAAACTTTGCCATCTCCCCACAAGAAATACCTGTTATGGAACTAATCGGTTCCATAACTAATTGGGTAGCACGGTGGCACAACTGGTAGAGCTGCTGCCTCTCAGCGAGCAGGTCCCCGGTTCAAATCCCGGTCCCGGGGGCCTTTCTGGGTGGAGTTTGCATGTTCTCTCCGTGCATGCGTGGGTTTTCTCCGGGTGCTCCGGTTTCCTCCCACAGTCCAAAAACATGCATGTTAGGCTGATTGGTAACTCTAAATTGACCCTGGGTGTGAGTGAGACAGGTCCCTCTTGTAAATGAGTCCCCGTGGCTCAACGAGGCTAGCCTGTATAAATAATGGTTGAATGAATCACGGCCACTGAATCCGCGATTAGGAACAACAACTTGACAGAAGCAGAGGCAGAACAACTCCAAATGAAAATATCAGCTACACTCTCCAGTGCCAAACTGCCTCCTTAAAATCTTACACCACAGGAAATTAAAGCTATAACATCACTCAACCAGGACCAAAACATTACCATTTTACCAGCTGACAAAGGAAACCGTTTTTTAACGATGTTGACAAACAGCGCAAAATATAGTCTGATCTAGATGATATTTATACTAAAAAAAGCCAAGGGAGCTTATCTAATATCTCGAGCTAAGTGGATTGAGGATGGTGAGAAAAGTACAACATATTTCTGTAATTAGAAAAAAATTGACAAGAAAGAAATGCAATAAATTGCTTGCAAATTGATAATAAACCATAAACAGACTCTAAAATAATATCCAAAGAAATCTTTACCTTCTACAGCAATTTATATTCTTCCTAATTTAATAACCATATGGCAGAAACATTCAATCACTCTATTCAACAATTGATTCCTAAAATTGATGACAATTATAAGCAGAGATGTGAGGCAGAAATGGCCATAGAAGAATTGGATAACGCACTCTGTACTTTATCCATAGATAAAGCTCCAGGCTGTGATGGACTGACAAGTAATTTTTACAAACATTTTTGGGTTCATATCAGAAGCCTGATGTTTGGAATGGTTACTGAAATATTAGACACTGGCTGTTTAACACACAACATGAAACAAGGTATTATCACACTCTTTCCTAAACCTGGGAAAGATACAACTCTTCTTGATAATTTAAGACCTATAACTATTAAATAATGATACAAGCTCCTGACGCACATTTTTTGCTAACAGATTAAAATCAGGCATATCTCAAATTATTACTGACACGCCGTCTGGATTTCTAAAAGGCCACTCCATACATAATATTTGTCTTACTTTGGACCTAATTGAATACAACCACTTAGTTGAAAATGAAGGTTTTGCATTATTTTTAGACTTTTATAAAGCATTTGATATGATAGAACATGAATTTATGTTCAAAGCTTTAGATTTCTTTGGATTTGTGAATACATTTATTAATGTAATTAAAACATTGTACATAGATGCAAACAGTTCAGTGTGTGTTACACATGGTATACCTCACAAAGATTTAATATCAACAAAGGTATACCTTTGTTGATATAAAACAAGGATGTCCAATCTCTCCTTTGCTATTTATTGCAGCTACAGAAATGCTTTCCCTAATTAAAAATGCTCAATTTGGTAAATTATCTGTGATAGGTAAAGAGTTCTCTACCAGTCAGTTAGCTTATGACACAACAATCTTTTTAAATAACCTGAATGAAATTCCTAAAATTCTCAAATTAATCGAACATTTTTCGAAGGCTTCAGGGCTTAAACTAAACTTAAACAAACGTGACATTTTGCCTCTAAAAGACTATCCTGTATCTACTGCTTTTAATATTCCTGTAAAATCTAATGTCAAATATCTGGGTATGTACATAAATAAAAGAAAGACTGAATTAGAAAACCTTAATAAAGTACAAAAATGTAAAACTCATTTAAATAAATGGACACACAGAGATTGGTCTATTCTGGGAAGAATATTTCTCACCAAAATGGAGAGTATTCCAAGGCTTATCTACCCCGCTTATACATTAGGTATACCCAATTCAGCAATCAAATCTATCAATCGGATGAATTTTGATTTTATTTGGAAGCAAAAAACACATTAAATTAGACAAGGTAATTTAATCAAACCGTTTGAAGATGGAGGACTGCAAGCTATTGATTTTGACAGCCTGAATTGTACCTTAAAAATAAATTGGCTACGATCATTTTTAACTAACCAAAATGCTCTATGGTTCCATATTCCAAGCAAAATATTTTCAACTCTGGGTGGAGTTAACTTCCTTCTTAAATGTGATTTTGATTTAAAGGGGACCTCAGATGTATTTTTTAAATTTTTATGGTATTTCTGTGGGATATCCAGACCCTATTCCTTCAATTTAATGCACAAAATAATTATTAGATAATCAATTATACCCTTTTTAATTCTGCCATTTTTAACTTTCGTTTTGAACGACCGGTTTCTTGAAGTCCACGCCCTTCAACGATCTGTTCACGCCCTCTGTAACAGCCAGTATCTGTAATGTGTTGTTGTTTTAAAATTAGCTCTTTTTTTATTACTCATTTGACTTACTGTTAGTGTTAGCTTAAGATAACTTACCGAAACCCGTCTGAGCGCGCCGCAGTTTGCTGCTCCTTTTAGCATTAGACCACCCGAATCCGAAGCTAATGTTAGCTTGTTCCTCTTCCGGTTTTCGCCAGCTCCGCTCGTTGCACGCGATGAGATTTTGGGAGTTATCGCTGTTCCAGTGAAGACAACACAAAGTTCACCAAGTGTCTCCCGTAAATTAATCTGTAAGGAGAAGGTCCTCTTGCTGCGAGCCTGCTGCGAGGCTGCTGCAAGGCTGTACAGTTGAAGCTCCGCTCCATCGCGCCGGAAGAGGGTCCCGTCGAACCCGGTCCTTCCGCCTGTGGTCCGCTCGTTTAATTTTTGCCGGCTGCGCGTTGGCAGCGATCGCAAATACACTAAAAATTGAACTAAAACATAAAAATAACAATTATACTTTATTTATAAAGCCATTTAAAAAAACACAGCTGCAACAAAGTGCTGTACACATGAAATTAAGAACATATAAACAAAAGATGAGATGAAATCATGAAAAACAACAGTCATGTGTTTAATACAGAAGTGGGTTGAGCCTAACCAGGGGTTGCTAGGTGAGGGGCTGGACTCAGGTTTGATCTGATTGGCTGGCGGCTTGTGACGTCAATAAATGCAGGAAGTGTGAATCCTGGTGTATTTATCAAAAATAAATAAATCTACTTAGAGTAAATAAACCACTGGGTGCATTTTTTTGGCACAAGGACTGTTTTTTTATGAAGTAAATACCCAAAGTTTAGTAAAAAAACATTAAAAAGTGAATTTTGCATGTGTGGTCCCCTTTAAAAAAACTGCCTGTAAAGCTTTCCTTCTTTCACCAGCAAGTTCTATTACACTGGAGATTAATCTACAAACTTTATTATAGCCCACACAACACCCCCTTGTGGAATTGTCATTACATAAAAGTTAGAAATAAATCAATATTTGCACATAATTGGTTTGAACAAGGTATTTGGTCTGTGATGCATTTATTAAATGATGGAGGTGTTATGCCTTTTGAAGGGTTCACTGTTAAACATAACATGCAAATAAATAAAAGTGAATTTCAAAAAGTTTATTAGAGCTATTCCCCCAAACATTTTGTGTACAGCTACGTCTTTTTGAGAACCCTGCTTATAGAACACCTGTTCTGCCTGGACTTCTGATTAATAATAATAATAATAATAATTGTCTAATCTTGTCATCTGCGTATGTTTCCCATACACAGACGAAATTCGTCTCTGCATTTAACCCAACCACCTACCAGGCGGTGCAGTGAGCAGCCATAGAAGGCGCTCGGGGAGCTGGAGAAATAGGTGTGCACTCATAGACACCCCAAGATGTGTAGTGGCCGGGACGCGAACCCGCGTCCTTCGGGTCCCAAGTCAAACGCCCTAATCACGGGCACAACATTACAAATAAACTTAAAAATTCTAAAATTAGGGAATTTTTTACTAATACATTGTTTCCCTTTGTATCAAACCCAAATTTTATTTCACATCTCTTCTCAAAAGATCAAAAGAAAAAAATTAGAACAAATTATTTAAATCTTCCCATTCCTCCAAAAGCTATGGAAGTTCACTTTAAAAACTTTTCAGGGGTTTACACCTCCAAGGAATTCCTAAGAAGACGTTTTGCAAATGATGATAACACTTGTTCATTTTGTAATGGTAACATTGAATCAACAGATAATCTTTTCTGTGATGTATTGTAAAGCTTTGTGGGATGATGTGCACTACTGTACTGGCTTTTCCCTAAAATTCCAAATTTAAGTGAATTTGATAAGAATGACATTATTTTTGGATCCCTGAGAAAATAAAAAGATCTTGAAAGAATATTAAATGTAATTATTGTTATGGGCAAATATTTCATACACAAGTGCCGTTTCTGTAGTTTGTTTGTTTTTTTATTAAATTTTTTATACACTACAGTGAGTTCCCCAAACTTTTACTGTTTTGATAAATCTCAATTATCCAACTATAGTTTGTTTTTTATTTATTTTTTATACACTACAGTAAGTTCCCCAAACTTTTACTGTTTTGATAATCCTTGATTATCCAACTGTAGTTTGTCTTTATTTTTTATACACTACAGTAAGTTCCCCGAACTTTTACTGTTTTGATAATCCTCAATTATCCAACTGTAGTTTGTCTTTTTTATTTATTTTTTATACACTACATTAAGTTCCCCGAATTTTTACTGTTTTGATAATCCCAGATTATCCAACTGTAGTTTTTTTGTTTTTATACAACACTACAGTAAGGTCCCCGAACTTTTACTGTTTTGATAATCCTCGATTATCCAACTGTAGTTTGTCTTTATTTCTTATACACTACAGTACGTTCCCCGGACTTTTACTGTTTTGATAATCCTCAATTATCCAACTGTAGTTTTTCTTTTTTATTTATTTTTTATACACTACATTAAATTCCCTGAATTTTTACTGTTTTGATAATCCCAGATTATCCAACTGTAGTTTTTTTGGTTTTTATACACTACAGTAAATTCCCCAAACTTTTACTGTTTTGATAATCCTCAATTATCCAACTGTAGTTTGT
>JBBPBX010024863.1:0-31772 GCA_038048925.1 Garcialebias charrua | reverse complement strand
ACATCAGATTTTAGCTCAACGCCTGTAAAACTCACTGAGTCGTGGCCCTTCTTGTGTTTTCAATGATCAGTTGGCTGTAGCAGCCATCTTGAATTGTACCGGCGACTGCAAACGTTATTCATTGGTAGATGTTCAACCAGTGACTGTGTCGGCAGGTGAGAATACCCAGTGAAGAAATGTTTTGTTGATTTCTTTGAAGCTGAAGGCTCATACAGGGGGAATTATAGGTCTCTGCAGCAGATGTGGCAGCTCAGCTGGTTCTGATCACTGACCTTTACGTTATTAGGTCCGTTTCCCTCGTCCACATCACCAAATGTCTGAACAGATCTCTGCTGACAACGGAGCAGAGGCTCGTTCGGCTGCTTCTAATTAAGTTCAACAGTTTGGTGGGAAATTAAAAATACTGCCGTCCCACTCTCGGATCATTCATGACGCCGAGGTCTCGTCTCTGAGACTGGTCAGACTCTGATAAATTAATTCCTGCTCATCTCAGGTCTGTTAATTATATGAAGATGCAGATTACTGTATTGTGTTTCAATCTGAAAATAATCTACAGTGCACAGAAATTAAGATTTTAAAATCGCCCCTCCTCTTTGTGCTGCATTACAACACCACATACAGAACACCATGGACTTTGTGGATAAGGTGAGGGATGTCATCATGGAGACTGATGAAACAATGGTCTCTTTTGATGTCACATCACTCTTTACGTGCATTCCTGTTGATGAGGCAGTAGAGGTGGTCTGTTTAAGGTTAAAATCAGACACCACTCTGAGCAACAGGACCACGCTTTCCACAGAACAACTGTGTCAACTCTTGAAACTGTGCCTGCAGTCAACCTACTTCACATATGGGGAGCAATATTATAGGCAGAAACATGGGTGTGCTATGGGGTCTCCAGTTTCTCCTATTGTTGCCAACCTGTACATGGAGGAGGTAGAAAAGAGAGCATTAACATCCTTTTCAGGGAGACCACCAAGTCATTGGTTCAGGTATGCTGACGACACCTGGGTTTAAATTAAGGCCCAGTTTACACGAACACGGTGGGGGGAAACGGAGGTTTTGGGTATGTTAATTAAAGGAAAGAGTTTTGCGTTGACACGGGCGAATTCTGTGGATATGACTCCCCCCGCCCTCATGAATTGACTGTAGTTACCATGCCGGGCCATTAGATGGCGCTGTGAATTTTTTAACCTTCACTATTGCGCATGCGTGCTGCGTCAGTCTGTTTTCCTCTCTGGCTAAAAGTTCAGCTAACTACAAGTTGTTGTCAACAAGTTAACAACAAGTTAAAGCTGGAATTTGGATAAGAGTCGACAGATTTGACACCAAGTGGGTCCCGCTTCATCTAACAAGCTGCACACCAGTTGCTGAGCGGACCTGAACCGAGTGACGATGTCGGACTTTAGTCCGTGAGAATCAGCTGATTTACAGCAGCGCTACAAGGTAAACAATGTTCTTAATAATGTTTCCTTGTGTTTAGTTCGATCACAGAACAACCAACTGAGGTTTTATTTTTATTTTTTTCCTGCGAGGTCGAAGCTCTCGTTCCACGAAGCGGACCGGTTCGGATGTGGGTCCAGTTTCCACCAGGATGAAAACAACAGAGTCCAGTTCATTAAAGTTCGGTTAACGTGTTTTTAAAAGTGTTCAATTTAATTCTCAGTGTTTGTGATATACAGTTTGTGGTGTTGAATAAATAAATAAATGAAAAATCAACCTGGTGTCTTCATTTTCAACATGCAGCATGTTAGGCATGACGTAATGAGTCCAGATAGATTAATTTAGCTAAGATAAATTTATATATCTCCCACGCTAACATAAATACTGTTTATTATTGTTAAACTGTTATTATATACACATTTAGTATGTTATTGTGCAGCGTGACACGTGAAATGTCCGCCTGCCTCGTTAACAGCGACAACTGGATCCAGCTGTCTCTCTTCCAACACAGATGCAGGTAATTCAGGTGTAGAATAATTAAATATGAGAATCAAAATATATTCCATCAGCTGTAGTTCAGAAAGTGGTGCGTGTCCAGTCCACCGCCATTGTTAGAAATGCCGGCTGTCCGCGCGTGCGTGCTGCTCACATGTGTTCAAACAAAAGTTCAGCGGGAGATGTTTATGTTATCAACAGGGGGTCAGCGAAAAACCTCCACCCTGAGCCGTGGGTTCAAAAACCATTGGATTCAAAGAGGGGGGCTACTGGTCTCGTGTAAATGATCAGTACAAACGCAGAGAGAAAGGAGCGGTTTCACTCAAAATACGTGCAGTGTAAACGGGGCCTCAATCTCAGGAAGGATGGCCCAGCACACATCATCAAGTCAGGACTCTGCGGTCTACACTCATCTCCAGGCCAGTGGTCACTCTTTCAGGGATGAACGATGTTCACATCCTTGATAGAGAGGAACGATGGTTTGAGAGAGGAGTAAAGGAGGCCATCTTTGTGAAAAGAAACCGTCCATCATTAAACAGAGGTGGAGGCCTCCGGGTTCAACTGTCCCCCTCTTACAATGCTGTTATTGCTAGTATCACTCAGCCCTCTGTGAATAGCAAACAACCATCAGGGTGCTAACGATCCATCGTTAGGCTGATGGTCCTCCTTGATCATGTGAGCAGCTGGTTTCAGCTGTCATCAGCCAACTGGTTGATCCACTGTGAGAGGGTGCTATTTATAAGACTGAGCTGAATACAGCATCTCAGACTGAGGAAGTCTTTCGGACGAAAGACGAAACGTTTCTACTTTTTTTTTTTTTATGTCCAGAGGACCAGACTTAGCTTTTTTAGATTTTTCTACCTGGATTATTGAACATGCATCACGGTGCATTACAATGATTCGAGGAACGTGTTGTGTATTTATTGCCCGCCGCTGAAGAGATGTTTGTTATGTCTGTCTGTCTACTGTTAGCAAAATGTCTCATCAACTAGAGCAGGGGTCTGCAACCTTTACAATCAAAAGAGCCATTTTACGCCTTCGTTCACTAAATTAAAAGTGTTCAGAGCCGCAACATGCTACAACTGTGGTTATCAACTGGTGGTCCATGGGCCACTTCAGGTTTGTTGGAAGGGGCTTTTGTGGCCACTAGGGGTGACATTATAAAGATAAAATAACTAATAATATCTATTTTTACAATTTAAGACAAGTGAAAAAAAATATTATTTTAATGAGGTTTGTTAATTACCGGTAATAAAAACTATGAACTACACAAACCTACTAGGTATTTTTTATTGTGGAAAAATGAATTACGTATAGAAATAAAGCATATAGTTAAAGCTTTAAGCCCCCAGTAGAGCTGCGCGTACTGGCTATACGCCTCTGTATGACGTACGTACGCTGAGGCAAAAGCGTAGCCCCGCGCAGCCCCTCAGGGCACGAACGCACAAAGCTCTTTTTTTTACGACCGCGCACGCTTGCGCGGTGTCTGACCATAAACTTCCCCGGTGCCGGACTGTTTTGTATGTTACACAAATGAATTAAATTCCTCTTCTTTATCGCTGATCGGGCCTTTTCTTTTGTTTTTTTGCCAAAAGTCAAGTAATCGCTTCTTCCTCCGTTCACTCGATGACTGAAATGAATGAATTCAGGTCCTACCTGGCTGCGCGAGGTTTTAAATATTTCCTGGTGGGCTGTGGGCTGCAGGAAAAGCGCTCCCTGTTTTTATTTTTATTTCTTAGAACTTTTTATAACATATAAAGTAGAAACACCGCAGCAGAACACCGCAGCGGGCTGCTCATGATGAGTTCTCTGAGTTCTCTCACTGAGCTGTCAATCATTTCAGTAGGCGTGTCAGCAAGTGACCAATCAGCGACCTCAGTTTGTCCCCTCTGCACGCAGCTGCTCACATTACAACAAGGATTTGGAGCGAAAACGCGAGCATTTAACGTGAGAAAGAAAGCAGAGCTGTGCCAGCGAACATGTGCGCACAGAATGCGCGCGTAGAGTGGCGTATAGGCAGGACGCTCAGCTTTGCCGGACCCTTTACTCCTTCTACTTGTTCCAATATACACATCATATTAGCAAATGAAATTACATAAAAACTGCTAAAACTAGTCATTTTTTGTTGTTTGTAGAACAACCAATTCAGGTTTGGTCAAAACTTGAAAGAGCCGCTGCAAAGGGACCAAAGAGCCGCATGTGGCTCCAGAGCCGCAGGTTGCAGACCCCTGAACTAGAGGATGGAAACTCATAGCTATCACTGGATGGTCATCTACATTTGATGAACTTTTGGAGTCAGTCCCATTCAAGATGGCCACCACAGCTTAGCAACCGTACAAACACAAACTTCGCTACAAGTCAGTCAGTTTTACAACCGATGTGTTAACTTACAATGTGTTGTGGTAGTAGCCGAGACTGATCCCAAACAGACTCTGAGCTGTGATCACGAGGCCTGTGATTAAATGTAACTACTGAAGTCAACCCCGACTGTCTGTTAGAGAAATATCTCATAACGGACAGTGGTTAATGAAACTTTTTAAAAGTAATCACTGGATGAACGTCTACAACTGAAGAACTTTTATTAAAGATGGCTGCCACAGCCAAATGACCTTAGAAAACCAAAAATGACCATAATTCAGTTCGTTTCACAGACGTGGGGCGGTTTAGAGCCTCGCACGTATTTCAAGTTTTCAGCATCACTTGACCAAGTTACAGCTCCGCTCTTTAGCACCATCAAAAGATCTCAGTTTAAAATGCTGGCATGCAAGTTGGGTGATAAGCATTCCATGTCAGGAGTGTTTACATCATCACCCAGATGACAAACAGGTGATTGGAACATTTTGAACCTGTGTGGAGAAGTGAGATCCTCTCAGGGACATCTCAAAGCAACTGTTTGCGTTGGGAGTTACCGTATTCCCCCGCCTGCTTTCATGTCGGCCTCAGATCGCTGCTCTGTCATTCCCAACCAGCTGTTTGTGCGAAAGTGGAGCGGTAACGGCAACGCCGCCACAAAATGTCCACATGCCACGCTCCGCACTCCTCCTCTTCACAGATCCATCAATAAGAGCGCGGGTGAACGTTTGCCAGAAAGACGCCTCGCAAACGAGGACATCGAGGATTCAGCGGCAGCATGAATCACGGCAGGCTGCGTTCACTGTCAAACAAACGCTGCAGGAAAAATCATTACTGATAAATCAAACGCAGAGGGAGAACATGCACGGCCTTCATTCTGCAGGAACAAACGGCTTCATTTCAGAAGTGTGCATGAGAAGGGAGCCGACGAGCGTAGATCCATTTGTTTAGAGAAAACATTTGTTTCTTTCTGAATCAAATCAGCAAACTCCTGATCCGACACCAGAATTCAGACGTACGTGATCATCACCCACCACCATGAAGAGGCCCGTGTTTCTATGTGCTAATTTGTTACCAAAATATCTCCTGAACCAGTGGACACATTTGATCGAAACTCTCAGAAAATAATCATAAGACAAACATCTTCAACTCATTCTAATCTATTTCAAAATGGCCGCCACAGCTCATCAATCTTGCAAACACAAAAATGGCAACAACTCAGTCAACTTTCCAGATTTTGGAATCCTGGAAATAACCAGATCAATTAGTTCAGGCGCAATACAAAATAAATTACACTAGAGTTTAAAAAATATGTTGAAATGGTGAACTTAATGATGTCAATGTCAATGTCAATTTTATTTATATAGCACATAAAAACAACCGAAGTCGACCAAAGTGCTTTACAGTTAAAAAAAATAAAAACAGAGTAAAATGCATCTAGTGCCATTAAACATAATAAAGCTATCAGTAAATGCAACTGATGTAACGGAAATGTTGCTAAAGCTATGTTTGAGAGCCAAACTGTCGTTACGGCGCTCCACTGCTCAACCCCTGATGTTCTTGACGGTTGTCCAACTCGTTCTCTCTCGTTTCGCAGCTAATTCACTTGATTTTCCACCTAAACTTCTTCTGACAGCGTCTACGATTGTCTGAGTCTGCATATTTGTTTGCAGACTGCAGCCCGCCCAGTGTAGGTGACTTGAGTTTCTACGTGCTTTCAGCTTTAGTTGACATCGAGCACGTACATATATTACATATCAATAAATCTGGAAACAACTTGAGTAAATTTATTTCAGACTGCACCATCTGCTTAGTTCAGGATAAACTGTTTTATGTTTGATTTCATACGCTGCAGCGAGTACCTTCAGCACTGAGATCTTTTCATGCGTGGCTCCTAACCTGAAATTGTCTTCCTGTTTAACTTTTATTTAAAAGTCTGGCATTTTGAGATATTTCAGGAACAGCTGGAGAATGAGGGTGTCGATAGTTTTTGTGTTTAAAAGGAGCAGAAAGGCTGAAACTTTCCCCCTTAAAGTCTTCTGACTGAAGGTGTGCATCTTCGTGTTTTGCTCACCAACCTGAAAACAAAGCTAAAATCTTATTTATATATTAAAATTAAAATAAAAAAACAGTGATCAACGTGAACCACCAGGTTATTTCTGAAGCTTACCCCCATCCTCCAGTTCCCACCCCTTCATGAATATGGATGGCGCCTCCCTGCTGTGCTTAATGGTAACGCTGTGAAAAATGATGCCGGCTGTGTCACTCACACACAACCCCCCAGGGGCGTGCACAAAACTAATAAGCATTCAGCGCAGACATGAAGATGATCCCATCAGAACTGAAGGTCAGAACCAACAACAAAGGGAGCCTCGCTTCTCCGCCAGGACGGATGGTGATGAAGAAACGTTTTTTGTGTTAAAGCATCGTGTCAGCAGGCCTGTGATGAGCCGCGGTGTTGTCAGGCGCCGACGACTGTTTGAGCATCTTAAGGCCCTGTACACACGTAGCCGGATATCAGTAAAACCGAACAGTTTATCGTGCAGTTTGGCCTTTCATCCACACGTGAACTCCGGCTGATGTAACTATAAACGAATAATAAAAAAACTCAGACCAAAATGGAGATTTGAAAATTCTCTGCGTTCGAGTCTGCGTGTGGACTTTCAGAAGCTGGAGCGGCGCTGACGTCACATGCTGCTCGGAGAAAAAAGCGCTAAAATGTCAACATCCCTGCTCTGACATGATTCCCGGTCGACATTTTCCTGCATTTTATTAACTTTGTACTCCAACACGGTATTTAATAGTAGTTCAACCTCGCGGTCTGTCCACACAAACGAAAGGAAAAAATAAAGAAAAAAAATAACAGGACGTTGTGGTTGTTTGAAGGGTTGTGACTGCACTACACTGCCACCTATGGGTTGGGCATACTCTTTACAATGCTCTGTGGTGAAAATAAACGGGGACATGTAGACGAACATTTTAAATATCCGAACATGTATGTACAGAGATTTTTTTTTGCGCAGATATTCGTTTTTCAAACACCAGGCTACGTGTGTACAGGGCCTAAGGGCGTTACGTCACAACCGAATGTCTGCAGGACCGGAAAGCACCCGACCCAAAGTCCAGCCATGCAAGATCTTTGATTCAAACAGAAACGGATGCAATGTGCAAAAGTCTTAGTAAATTTAGTAATCTGGAAAAAGTTAAATGAATGTGAGGAAGAAAAAAAAATTCCAGAATTTGTGGATTTAAAATGACAACTAATATTTCCTACTTCAGTCAGTTAAAACATGATCATAAAAAATTAAAGGCCTCGCTTTCTTAAAGGAATGCAGATTGTCCAATTTTCTGGCCAGCATTTAAACAAAGACTTTTGGCTGTTTCCGTCAAAATCTTGAGAATAACGTTACACACATAATCTCACAGCGTATCATAGGAGTTTGTGATTAGACGCACAGGCATTTACATGATCACCCACCTTTCAAAGCACAAGACATACTGCTTCCTGCAGCGGTCGATTGCGGTCATGAGTTTGAAGGATGATGTCCGTGTGTCTACCTGCAGTTATTTAATCCATGCTAAATAAAAACAAGAGTACCCCATACAGCCCACTACACACTGGTCACAACATCTGCAAATATCTAGTTTCAACTTTGACCTTGATTTGTGACCTTGACCTTGGAGCTGGGATGTTAAAGTGTACACAACACTCTGCGTAGTGATGATGCACATGCGCATGAGGTTTCATTAAATTATCTTGAATGGATCAGCAGCTATGTCCGGGACAACAGAAAGTTTACGGACATACACCATACCATAATACGTCCGCCATGGACGGACGTATCAAAACACAAGACGGCATTGTGTCAGTCAGAACCGCAACAAAACAGGACTCATAACTGAAGAAAAACGTTCATCCTGAGAGAATGAGTTGGTTGAGAATTAGAAAAAATAAACGTGAATTTATCTGAGCCACCGGTCTTCGTACGTCCTTCACCGTATCGGGATGACAACAAGACGGTGAAATTTAAACAAATCTGTTCTGCATCAATGAGAACGTGAACGCATCGTCAAGTTTTCAGAACACCGTGTGCTCCAACCGCAGGAGAAGTTTCAGACACGACAGGAAGCTGGTTTCAGTTTCGTTTGTGACGACGGAACAACAAAAAACACTCAAAAGAAGAATAATCTGAATGAAACGAAACGCTCCGAACGCTTCAAAACAACCAAATCTGATGCTTGTAAACAAACTCTGACATCATGTTTCCAGATTCTGTCATGTTACAATATACACATCAAATCACCAAAGTGGTGTGAAATATTTAATTATTTGATAAAGTAGTAATGGTAAAGGTTCTCGAGGGGATCCTTATCACCAGACACCTTTCATGACAGTTTGTGCAAGATGTACTTTGGTGGCCATCTTGGGTTAAAAGTAAATGTTTGAGAGTCATCCTCAACACAATCACAAACATCACTTCGTTATCTGTAATTTTGACTAAATTATAACAATTTTTGTGGTGGTCGAAGTAGAGTAGCTGTGGTAGCCATCTTGAATTGGGATGTCTCCATTTGTAGAGGTTTATTCAACATTTATTTCATGCCGTAGTAAAATTAAAAAGGATTTATACAGTGCATGTAAACATCCGTTTTAAGTACAAATCCAATTATTAATTCTAAAATATGTACAGTAGCTCATGAGATATTTTGCTAACAGTACAGTTGAACAACCGCACAACAGGCAATAAATCAGCAAATGATTAGATTTTATTAAACACCATAAAACACCTATCAGCCAAAATGAAATCCAATACCAGATGAGCTGTGTTCTTCTAAAGAAGCTTTTCTCTGATTAAATTTCATAAATTCCTTTTTCCCTTTTTGCTGCATCAACTCTCTCTGGCCTGATCTGCTTCCTCTTCAGGTTTTTTTCTTCTTAAAATACTTTCCTGAATGATATAAAGGAGCTGACAGAGACACGGGGCTGAGCTCGTTACCAAAGTGCACCTCGGGTTGCGTTTAATCTTTCCGATTTGCTTCAGGAAGAGACGGTTGTGTCTCCTCCAGCTGAACAGCAACAGCTTCAAAAACGACAGTTTTTTCCCTTCGAGTCTGGGCGACGCAGAAACCTGTTGTTTACCGTTGTGTTTCTGTCGCTGAACACAGCCTCGAAGCAGCTATAATGGATGGATGTTTGACCATCCAGGAGGAAAGATGAAGCTGCACAGCGTCAATAAAAAAAACAGGTACAGCCGCAGTTACTTATTTTAACAAAGTGTCCCTGAATTCCAGATCAAACAAGCTGCAAAATAACTCTACAAACGATTTTGTAAAAGTAGATGCAAATGACATACCAAGATAATAGATAAGGAAACGTAAAACTGGGGAGGGGGGGTTCCTCACTGATTGTCTGCTTGAAATAAAACACTGGTTCACTTTAAATTTTCTTAAACTAAATTGCAATAAAACAGAACTTCTTTTAATTGGAACTAAATCAATACTAAACAAACTTCATAGCTTCTCCATTCCGGTTGATAACTCTTCCATCTTTCCCTCCCATCAGGTTAAGAGTCTGGGTGTCATCCTTGATAGCACCCTCTCCTTCTCCTCCCATGTCAGTAATATCACTCGGTCAGCCTACTTTCTATGGAGGACCAAACTGACATAATAATAAATAAAAGAATAAATATATATCCGACATAAAACAATACATATATAAATTAAAGTAGAAATATATATCCTAAATAATAATAAATAAAAGAATAAATATATAAATCAAAGTAGAAATATATATTTTAATGAGAAATAAAAGCATAAATATATATATTCTTTTTTATATCTCCTTACACATGAGAAATAAAAGCATAAATATATATATTCTTTTTTATATCTCCTTACACATGAGTTTCCGTCAATAACAATAGATATTTTGCTTTGCCTTTTTCTCGCTGTTTTTCCGTTTGCTATATTTATTGCTGTATTTATTTATTGCTGTATTGTTAGCTGCATTTATTTCTGTATTGTTTTCTCGCTGCATTTCTTCCTCGTCGTATGTTAATGAGGAGGGCTGCTTTCTAAATCCAGCTCTTCTATTGGTCAATAAACCGGAAATAGAACGATCAGTGTGCAGATCGATTGAGCATGCCTGCGCTGCAGTTCTCTTAGGAGATCTCCGTATTTGAGAGGAAGTAAACAATTAGACATGTATCGTAGGATTGCTGAGGCACGTTGCTAGCTTAGCTGAAAGTAATACAGTCAGTGATGACTATTTACTGTTTCCAGTCGATGTTTTGAGTGAGTGGCTGCTCCAGGTAGCTGCAGACACGGACACTGAAGCTGACTCATTAGTTGTCCAGATTTTGGAGGAAGTGGCTTGTCGTTTGCACAAATCTGTGTACCACACAAGAACAGCTGGAAGACCTGGATATTTGCTGCCCGCTGACGTCTTGGGAATCATATCTTCATGCGGATGTATCTGTCATGGCAGACTTTTTGGGGTCAGTGAAAGAACAGTCTATAGGCGAATGGCAGAGTACGGTATAAGGTAAGTACACATGTGTGGTATTTCTTTTGCTACTTTGAACTTATTTGTATTTTATATTTTTATTATAATTCCAGTTGTTCCGGAACATCTGTTGTGTTCAAATATCGACTTTTAATAGTAAAACATATTATCTTAAGCCTTTAATCCACTTAAGAAGTTTAGAATTGTGAGATATTCATATTCATCTACGATTAACTCGCGATCTGTTCAGGGTGTATTCTGCTTCTGGCCTACTGACCTCTGGAGATAGGTTCCCTCACCCATCATGACCCAACTAGGATAAGTGTTGATGGATTGATTGATTCATTCAAATATATTGACTTGTAGATGGCATCAGAAAAGTATTTACGAATTTGTTGATGTCCACCATTCAGATACTTCCACATGACTGTTATGGTAATTCGTCTTCAAATTGTGTAATACATTTGTGTCAGAAATTCTGTCCATCCAATTTCTTCCGTGTGGAGAACCTCACTTTCAGTTGACTTTTATTTTTTCTTGTAGAGTATCTGACTCATACTGCAACATTGAAGATGATGAGCTGGATGGAGTTGTGCGAGAGATTCGAAGTCATCACCCTAATACAGGATACACGTTGCTATGGGGCTACTTGGCCAAAGTAAGTCAACAGATGAGCCTATGGCTGCTTATACCAACACCAATTGCAGTTCTATATAACATTGGATTGGTAACAAATAACAGTTTACCACAACGTAAAAGGATCACAAAGAAAATTACATGTCATACTGTTGAAAGTAACTTAAATGTTCTAATGTATTGCAGTGGCATAGCAATAGTGTAATCTTATCTTAACTGTCATTATTACACCATGGACTCATTTCAATATGTTCATCACCTCCAAATCAAACACGTTTTAATTATGGTTTACTTAATTTTCAAGGAAGAAGAGTGCGAGAAGCATTGCACCGAGTTGACCAGCAAGGAAATTTGATGCGCACTTTCCAGCTTCGCACTGTTTCAATCAGTCAGATTTATATGGGTGATTAATAACACATATTTATGCCATGTGACAAACTCAAAACACACATTCAATTTTACTTTACACGGTCTTTAAAAAAGAGGAATTATGTTGACATTACAAATACATGTACCGGTACTCTTTAAAAGTACTGTAGTGAATAAGGACCTCAAGTGATGATTACACAGATTACTTTCATTAAGAAACTTTTCACAGAGACCAACTAACACAATGACATTAAAGCTGCAGTATGTAACATTTTTTATAAACATATTTCTTCACTCTGTCACTATCTCCTGACAGACTGATGTTAGCCAGGTAATCTCTGAAAAAAAATATACTGTATATATCTATTGTCCCCTTGCTTCTCCAGGTGGTAAATAAGCATTTCTAAAAAGAAAAAGTGACCCGCCGTTTTCCAGCCAATAAAAACAGAGTTTGAATTTGAATCAGCCAATAAAAACAGAGCTTGAATTTGAATTTCAGCAGACCATGGGAGAGCAGAGCCATATATGGCTCTGAGGGGGAGGGATCAGAATGCTTTGCCTGTTGAAATTTTTTCTAAGTGCTGCAGTTCTACAGAAACTGCAGACTGAACCTTTAAAGTTTTTAAAATCGTCTTAGCATAAGTGAGAAATGTATTCTTAATGGAACTACTCTGTGTTTTAACGTAAACATTTACTCTGCTGAATAAGAGCACTGCAGTTATGATTTTCCTTCTCTGTGAATTCCAGGCCTGCATTCAACAAACAAAAGAAAGTTTCTTCTACCAGTGATAATCAAAAATGTTTTTGTTGTCTATATAGATGGCGATTCGTTGTTCACGGGGGCATTGATGGCTTCAGTCGCCTCATTGTTTACCTGACTGCTGCTACAAACAATCGTGCCACAACAGTTCTTCAGAGCTTTCTTGAAGCTGTGAATACATATGGAGTGCCATCTCGTGTTCGTTCAGACAAAGGAGGGGAGAACGTACTAGTGGCACACTTCATGGTCTCAACCAGAGGCCAAAACAGAAATTCTCACATAACAGGAAGAAGCACACATAACCAGAGGTATTTAAATTAAAGTCTTGATTTATTCTCCATTCTCCATGTTTTCATACTGACTACTTCCATGGAAGTTGCTACCTTTTCCAAAATAGTATGAAAAATAACCGTCGTGAATTCCCGGGGTAAGTAGAAAGGTCTGGATCTCACAATCCTGAACTCAATGTCCACAGAGCAATAACTGGATACCGGGGTGGCGTTTTATTTTAAGTTGTTGGTCTTTATATAAGTGTATTATGACAACCTTTTTTGCTCCTTTTTCACACTAAAATGTCTTTTCCATCCAGGATTGAGAGGTTATGGAGAGATGTGTTTGGGGCAGTGTTGGATCTGTTCTATACAACTTTCTGCTACCTGGAGACCGAGGGCCTGCTGCAAACAGACAACGAGGTGCACTTATACGCATTACACTGGACCTTTCTACCGCAAATCAACAGACATCTGCAATTCTTCACAGACGGCTGGAACCACCACAGACTACGCACAGAACAGAACCAGTCACCACTGCTGTTGTGGTCTCAAAACCCACGTGCAGGTCACGACCCCGCACAGGTTTGTTTAATTTATGCCGTTTTACAAAGTGCAATTGTAAATTTGCTTTTGTGGTTTAAAAAAACACCAGTGTGTGTAAACTGGATGTTATTTATATCATGTTCTCTTAACTCTGACAGGTTGACAACCAGTATGGCATTGATGGGGAGAGCCACTATGGTGGCCATCATGATGGCGTGAGTGACTGTGTCAGAGGTAGAGCGTCCAAGGCCTTTGACTCAGGTGGAAATTGAAACACTACCAGATCCAACGACCTTGTTTTCTAATGTGATTAATGTTTATTGCCAGACAGTTGATATTCTGACTGAAATCTTTGGAAGTATGTAAATTGAAGCTACAAAAGACATTTCCTTCATTCCTATTTCGGTGCAACTTTTTTTTCATTGATACATAAAAATCCTTTTTAGGTGGGTGTAATGTACTGTATTATCAAAATGTTTGTGCCGTCTTTTTTGCTGAAAGGTTCTGAAATTTACATCGTTATAACAGAGCCAACTTGCTATTTATTAAGACTGATTACATAATAGTTGGGGCGGCCGTGGCGTAGTGGTAATGGCAGTCGTCTCCCGATCGGAAAGTTGGCGGTTCGACTCCCGGGACTATCACGATCTGGTGCGGTGTTGGATGAACCCAGAGATGCAGACAGGCAGAACACTCGGAGGCACGAGTTGAAAATTAATAAATCATTTAATGTGTTGTGAACACAAACTCATAACTAAGACAGGGCAGTACTCACGACTCTTTGAGTTAGGATGTGGCACAAGCATGGACACGACACACCAGGTAGATCGACGAATGACCCCACACTCAAACCCACACCCACATAAACTAATATATGCACTGTCATTACCAAAAACCCAAAACACCTGAGAATGCAGCAGTCCAGTAATTACCCAAAACCCAAAACACCTGAGGAATGGCCCACAATCCTGACAGTACCCCCACCCCACAGACGCCCCACGGCGTCCCAAAGAAACCCCCCAAAAGAACAAGGGTGGGCGGAGGGAGGCAACAGGCACCACAAGCCAGTTCAGGAGGACGTCCAGGAGGTCGCCCATCACCACCCGCCGGAACCGGAGGACGTCCAGGAGACCGCCCATTGCGCTGCGTCACGTCGGGCGGGCGACAGGGAGGCCGTCCATCCTGCAGCGCCACCTCCGGAGGACGTCCAGGAGGCCGTCCATCCTGCAGCGCCACCTCCGGAGGACGTCCAGGAGGCCGCCCATCACCACCAGCCAGGTCCAGAGGACGTCCAGGAGACCGGCCATCACCGGCAGGCACCGCGACCCCAAGGACGGCAACGGCAGGAACCAAGACGTCGACGGCCAGGACACGTTCAGAGTAGGCCGGCAAACGTCCCCCGTCGACCGGAACACCATCATCGTCGTCGGCCAGAACACCATCATCGTTGGCCGGAACACCATCATCGTCGGCCGGAACACCATCATCGTTGGCCGGAACACCATCATCGTCGTCGGCCGGAACATCATCATCGTCGTCGGCCGGAAACCCATCATCGGCCGGAACATCGCCATAGTTGGTCGGAACCAAGACCCCGACAGCAGGGACTTGGTCGTCCGGTTCCGAGTCGTCGATGGCAGAACCACGATCGTCGTTGACCACCGAGACGACCCCAGGCGTAGGGACGTCAAGCGGCGAGACGTCTTCAGGACCCTCGTCGTCAGGACCCTTGAGACCCTCGTCGTCGAGACCCTCGTCGTCGTCAGGACCCTCGTCGTCGTCAGGACCCTCGTCGTCGAGACCCTCTTTGTGAGGACCCACGTCGTCGTCGAGCGGCGAGATGTCTGCTTTGTTGAGACCCTCGTCATCGGGACCCACGTTGTGGAGACCCTCATCGTGGAGACCCTCATCGACGTCGAGCGGCGAGATGTCTGCTTCGTTGAGACCCTCGTCGTCAGGACCCTCATCGTGGAGACCCTCATCGACGTCGAGCGGCGAGATGTCTACTTTGTTGAGACCCTCGTCATCGGGACCCACGTCGTGGGGACCCTCATCGTGGAGACCCTCATCGATGTCGAGCGGTGAGATCCCTTCAGGGTCCTCTGCGGTGACTGCAGTAACAGCAGTCTCAGAAGACCATGGTCCCACTACAGGTTCTGGACAACCTGCAGACTCTGGAACGCCTGAGGCAGGTCTTCGTCTAGGCGCTGGCACGGGAACCAGTCTGGGCGCTGGCACGGGAACCAGTCTGGGCGCTGGCACGGGAACCAGTCTGGGCGCTGGCACGGGAACCAGTCTGGGCGCTGGCGTAGACAGGGCAGCGCCCTCTGCTGGCGTAGACAGGGCAGCGCCCTCTGCTGGCGTAGACAGGGCAGCGCCCTCTGCTGGCGTAGACAGGGCAGCGCCCTCTGCTGGCGTAGACAGGGCAGCGCCCTCTGCTGGCGTAGACAGGGCAGCGCCCTCTGCTGGCGTAGACAGGGCAGCGCCCTCTGCTGGCGTAGACAGGGCAGCGCCCTCTGCTGGCGTAGACAGGGCAGCAAACAACAGCATGGACTCATCCCTCAAAGTCTTAACCCAAGTCAGTATCTGTGTGCGACCTGGATCTGGTAGCAAACAGGAATTGGCAATGATTAATTCTTCTGCAAGGGAAAAAGACCTGATTTTATGTTGTAGGTCCACACTACTGAGGGCAGCCTGAAGCAGTCTCTCAATCTGCTGGATAACGAGAGTGGCCTCCCGCATCTGTACAACAGCGACCCCTGGGGTTGATGAGTGCTCTGTGCGTTCGTCCTCAGAGTGGGAGCTCACACACTTCTCCTTCCGTGAAGGCTTTGCTGGAGGAGGCATCCTTGGGTCCCCAGCTGCGTGTCGTGCAGGATCCATCTCTGTGTGTCCTGCAGCCGTGTGAACTGGGACCACATACCCCCCCTTCAGCGAACGTCTCCCCGGAGACGTCACAGAGCACGAGGCGGGGCACCCCTCCCCCAACGAAATCCCCCTCGGCGCTGTTGACAGCGTGGGAATTGGGGCAGTAGGCGGGGCGGGCAGAAACCCGGAAACGTTCAGCGCCTTCGTTCGCCGCTTCCTCCTGCGGCGACGCGGTGCCGAAACTGGACTGGACCAGAACGCTTCGGGCTCCGAGTCGTCCTCAGAAACGGACCACAAAGCCAACGCAGGCGAAGGAGGGCAGAAAAAAACCATGTCGGAGCGGTCGCCCCCGCGTCTCCTCCGCGCTCGCTCCTCCAGTAAGAGAGGAGATGGCAGGATTTCCACTCCGGGTCCGCAACTCCAACCGGGTGCCGTCTGAAACCCGCTGACTCGAATGGCGGCTGCTTCCTTCTGAGCTGTAGCCGTCACATTCTGCTCACGAGTGACTTGGATCATCTGTCTGCGGGGGTTCTGGTTAGGTGGGGTCATTATGTCACGATCTGGTGCGGTGTTGGATGAACCCAGAGATGCAGACAGGCAGAACACTCGGAGGCACGAGTTGAAAATTAATAAATCATTTAATGTGTTGTGAACACAAACTCATAACTAAGACAGGGCAGTACTCACGACTCTTTGAGTTAGGATGTGGCACAAGCATGGACACGACACACCAGGTAGATCGACGAATGACCCCACACTCAAACCCACACCCACATAAACTAATATATGCACTGTCATTACCAAAAACCCAAAACACCTGAGAATGCAGCAGTCCAGTAATTACCCAAAACCCAAAACACCTGAGGAATGGCCCACAATCCTGACAGGGACCCGCACCATGTGTCGTTGTGTCCTTGGGCAAGACACTTAACCCTGAGTTGCTCCCGGTAGGACTGGAAAGCACCTTGCATGGTAGTCTGCCGCCACCGGTTTATGAATGTGTGTAGCATTCAATATATGTGTAGCACTTTGAAATTTTCAGTAATGAAAAGTGCGTTATAAATTGAATTAATTATTATTAATTATTATTATTATTATAATACTACACAGTGGTATTCAAGTTACATTCTATATTGTAAAAGAAAATAAATTGTATGTAAACTTATTTAAATTAAAAATATTCAGTGTTTACATGTGCTTTTTTCATGTTTATGTAATAAAGTCACCATTATTAAACCATTGTAATTTTATTTACAAATTCAACCACATCAGCTTTAACATTTTGTATGTAAGCAATTTCTAGATACGAAATTAATTAATATGATGGTCTAATATTTCCTAACATTTTCTGTGATACAGCTAATAAATGTGTTACCTGGGTAAACAATTTATATCAGCAGGTAGAAGCTGGTGCTGAGGTCGCCGAGGTGGTTAAAAAGCTCCGCGGTGGCAAGGCTCCGGGGGTGGATGAGATTCGCCCGGAGTTCCTTAGGGCTCTGGATGTTGTAGGGTTGTGTTGGCTTACGCGACTCTGCAATATCGCGTGGACATCGGGGGCAGTTCCCTTGGATTGGCAGACTGGGGTGGTGGTTCCCCTATTTAAAAAGGGGGACCGTAGGGTGTGTTCCAACTATAGGGGGATCACACTCTTAAGCCTCCCTGGTAAGGTCTATTCAGGGGTTCTGGAGAGGAGGGTCCGTCGGATAGTCGAACCTCGGATTCAGGAGGAGCAGTGTGGTTTTCGTCCTGGTCGTGGAACACTGGACCAGCTCTACACCCTCAGCAGGGTCCTGGAGGGTGCGTGGGAGTTTGCCCAACCAGTTTACATGTGTTTTGTGGACTTGGAGAAGGCATTCGACCGCGTCCCTCGGGGGGTTCTGTGGGGGGTACTCCGGGAGTATGGGGTACCAGGCCCTTTGATAAGGGCTGTTAGGTCCCTGTACGACCGGTGTCAGAGCTTGGTCCGCATTGCCGGCAGTAAGTCAGGCTCGTTTCCGGTGAGAGTTGGACTCCGCCAAGGTTGCCCTTTGTCACCGATTCTGTTCATAACTTTTATGGACAGAATTTCTAGGCGCAGCCAAGGTGTTGAGAGGATCCGTTTTGGTGACCTTAGAATCGCTTCTCTGTTTTTTGCAGATGATGTGGTCCTATTGGCTTCATCAGCTCGTGATCTACAGCTTTCGCTGGAGCGGTTTGCAGCTGAATGCGATGCGGCCGGGATGAGGATCAGTTCCTCCAAATCCGAGGCCATGGTCTTGAGCCGGAAAAGGGTAGCATGCCCTCTCCGGGTCGGGGAGGAGGTCCTGCCCCAAGTGGAGGAGTTTAAGTATCTCGGGATCTTGTTCACGAATGAGGGAAAACTGGGGCGTGAGATCGATAGGCGGATAGGTGCAGCGTCCACAGTGAAGCGGGCGCTGTACCGGTCTGTCGTGGTGAAGAGAGAGCTGAGTCAAAAGGCAAAGCTCTCAATTTACCGATCGATCTACGTTCCCACCCTCATCTATGGTCATGAGCTTTGGGTTATGACCGAAAGAACAAGATCTCGGATACAAGCGGCTGAAATGAGTTTTCTCCGCAGGGTGGCTGGACTCTCCCTTAGAGATAGGGTGAGAAGCTCAGTCATCCGGGAGGGACTCGGAGTAGAGCCGCTGCTTCTCCACATCGAGAGGAGCCAGTTGAGGTGGCTCGGGCATCTGGTTAGGATGCCTCCTGGACGCCTCCCTGGTGAGGTGTTCCGGGCATGTCCCACCGGGAGGAGACCCAGAGGAAGACCCAGGACGCGCTGGAGGGACTATTGCCCCTTTTCCACCGGTCGGCTCGGGTCGGATGTTACGTCATATGTGCGTCGCAGAGACCCCCTTTCATCCTTTTCCACCGGATATTCCGTGCTAAGCCGCGCGAGATTTCCTGAGATTTTCGGGCTGCTTTCAGAGGGGTACTGAGGCGAGCTCACCCGCTCCGGAAGGAGGGAGGAGGAGACGAGAGCTGTTTTTACGGAAGCGAGGGACGCGATCACTGCAGGACTTTTACATGATAAACACGGTAAAAACAATTATTATTTTTTAAATTTATAGCAAAGATGGGTCTTCAGCTGAACGTGTCCTTAATAAAATCACGTACTGCTCAAAACTGCAGGATTTTAAAAAAATAGGTTCGCCACGAGCAACACGCGGCGCGCGGGCGGCTTTATGTCTTTAAATGTAGCTCAATGAACAGATATAAAATATATTTCATAGCTGACTTTAATAGTACGAGGGCTCCTGAGCTTAACCACGCTTTAATATTGTCACGTATGGTCAAATGTGCTGCATTTAAAGTAGTTTCGCTTTGACTTTTTCCAAAACCTGTGTTTGCACAACGAAAATAAATTATAAAAATTCGAATTTTATTTCAAATAACTCCAACAGGATACATTTCGTATATGAACATGTTGTGATCACACTAGATTTTTTTGAAAAATATCAGCTTTGTGGTTTTTGATAGAATTGATAATATGTGAAACAAAGTAGAAAATAATGGACGTAGGTTGACACATTTATGTCTATAAAACATTGAATTTTATTTCAAATAACTCCAACAGGATACATTTCGTATATGAACATGTTGTGATCACACTAGATTTTTTTGAAAAATATCAGCTTTGTGGTTTTTGATAGAATTGATAATATGTGAAACAAAGTAGAAAATAATGGACGTAGGTTGACACATTTATGTCTATAAAACATTGAATTTTATTTCAAATAACTCCAACAGGATACATTTCGTATATGAACATGTTGTGATCACACTAGATTTTTTTGAAAAATATCAGCTTTGTGGTTTTTGATAGAATTGATAATATGTGAAACAAAGTAGAAAATAATGGACGTAGGTTGACACATTTATGTCTATAAAACATTGAATTTTATTTCAAATAACTCCAACAGGATACATTTCGTATATGAACATGTTGTGATCACACTAGATTTTTTTGAAAAATATCAGCTTTGTGGTTTTTGATAGAATTGATAATATGTGAAACAAAGTAGAAAATAATGGACGTAGGTTGACACATTTATGTCTATAAAACATTGAATTTTATTTCAAATAACTCCAACAGGATACATTTCGTATATGAACATGTTGTGATCACACTAGATTTTTTTGAAAAATATCAGCTTTGTGGTTTTTGATAGAATTGATAATATGTGAAACAAAGTCTTTATTGTGTTCTTCTTCTAGTGGTGGCTAGTACTGTAGTAAATAGCTTGAGGAACACTACTGCCACCATGTGGTAAGACGAGTAGGATTCTGGACCCCGCCCACAGAAGGGGTACAAAAAAGCTGTGGAAACAGAACATAGATGTGACCCGACCCGAACTGAGCCGACCTGAGCCGATCCAACCCGAGCCGAGCCGAGCGGTGGAAAAGAGGCATATGTTTCTCGGCTGGCCTGGGAACGCCTTGGGATTCCCCCGGAGGAGCTGCTCCAAGTGGCTGGGGAGAGGGAAGTCTGGGCCTCCCTACTTAGGCTGCTACCCCCGCGACCCGACCCCGGATAAGCGGAAGAAGATGGATGGATGGATGGATGGATGGTAGAAGCTTCAAAATATGTTCTACAATAACATTAAACTGTTTTATTTGAAACAAGAATGCAAAGTTCTGTCAAACTGAAGTAATTAACAAGTGCACTAGACACTACTTCATAACAATTAAAAAACATTTGAAAGTTGTAACTTTGAAAAAATACATAGTGCATTTCTAAGTGCATAAACTTGTAAAACGTTGAAACGGCCTGGTTCAAATTAGGCCAAAACCAGAGTAGCTTGAAGACATGCTGGCCATAAGGTGTTGGTGGAAGTCTGCATAGGTTTTGTGATTTTTGGACAACTTCAACGTCAGGAAGCAAGTGGATGACTGCGGGAGATGGCAGTCAACAACTTCTACCTCCAGATTGGAGCTGACCAGACCCCAGCCAGTCCAAAAAGTTAGTAGACTCCTTAGGTTGTCTGAGGTCCCTTAAAGATGTCAGCGGGCAGCAAATATCCAGGTCTTCCAGCTGTTCTTGTGGGGTACACAGATTTGTGCAAACGACAAGCCACTTCCTCCAAAATCTGGACAACTAATGAGTCAGCTTCAGTGTCCGTGTCTGCAGCTACCTGGAGCAGCCACTCACTCAAAACATCGACTGGAAACAGTAAACAGTCATCACTGACTGTATTACTTTCAGCTAAGCTAGCAACGTGCCTTAATTCCTCAGCAATCCTACGATACATCTCTAATAGTTGTTTACTTCCTCTCAAATACGGAGATCTCCTAAGAGAACTGCAGCGCAGGCATGCTCAATCGATCTGCACACTGATCGTTCTATTTCCGGTTTATTGACCAATAGAAGAGCTGGATTTAGAAAGCAGCCCTCCTCATTAACATACGACGAGGAAGAAATGCAGCGAGAAAACAATACAGAAATAAATGCAGCTAACAATACAGCAATAAATAAATACAGCAATAAATATAGCAAACGGAAAAACAGCGAGAAAAAGGCAAAGCAAAATATCTATTGTTATTGACGGAAACTCATGTGTAAGGAGATATAAAAAAGAATATATATATTTATGCTTTTATTTCTCATGTGTAAGGAGATATAAAAAAGAATATATATATTTATGCTTTTATTTCTCATTAAAATATATATTTCTACTTTGATTTATATATTTATTCTTTTATTTATTATTATTTAGGATATATATTTCTACTTTAATTTATATATGTATTGTTTTATGTCGGATATATATTTATTCTTTTATTTATTATTATGTCAGTTTGGTCCTCCATAACTTTCATCTTCGAAACATTAATCGTCTCCGTCCTTCCCTCACTCCTCACTCCACTGCTGTTCTGGTCCACAGTCTGGTCACCTCTCGTTTAGATTATTGTAATTCTCTTCTTTTTGGCCTACCTCAGAAAACCCTTCGTAAACTACAACTGGTCCAAAATTCAGCTGCCCGTATCATTACACGGACCCCCTCAATCCATCACATCACACCTGTTTTACAACAGCTTCATTGGCTTCCCATCCCATATCGCATCAATTACAAAATACTCCTCCTTACATTCAAAGCTGTCCACAACCTCGCTCCTCCATACCTTTCAGACATTGTTCACATTGCTACACCTGCTCGTACCCTCAGATCCTCTTCTTCTATTCAGCTCATTGTTCCCATTGCCCGTCTTGTTACTATGGGGAGCAGAGCATTCAGCTGCTCTGCTCCCCAGCTCTGGAACTCACTCCCACCTGATATTCGCAACACAGACTCATTGCCACATTTCAAAGTCAAACTCAAAACTCACCTGTTTAAAGTAGCCTATGCACTATGATAACAACTGCATTGTCTTATTTTTTTATTTATTTTATTTTATTCATTTTACTTGTTTTTACTGTGTTTATAATATTGTGTCTGGTTTATTTTTATTTTATTTTTATGAATGACAATGTAAGGTGACCTTGAGTGCCAAGAAAGGCGCCTACAAATAAAATGTATTATTATTATTATGACAAGGGTGCATCAAAGTGAGCAGTGAGGGCAGATGTAAGGAGGTGGGATGTGATGCAGAAATAATCCAAAAACAATTCACTTATGACCATGTTCATTAGGTTGAATGTTTTCACGTACAACATCGTGCAGCCCTTTTTACTGATCCAACAATCGGCTTCGCTACCTGCTGAAAAAGTTCTATAAGACTGGACCATCCCTGTAAGCATCTGAGTAAAGAACTACTTGTCTAACGAGTCCCAATGTGCACAGATGGAAGGTCTTTCTTTCACTTATCTTCAGGCACCCAGTGGTGTTCCACAAGGCTCTATCCTTGGGCCACTTCTTTTTTGTTTTTAAATTATATAAACTGTCAAGATAAAAATGTCCCACAGGCTAAATCTCGTTTAATGATGACAGTGCCAACACACTACATATTACTTTTGAAAAGCCATAAGCAGATTTTAATGTAGTTCAGTCCAGTCTGGGTGACTTAACAGTACCGGTACTTATATTGAATGCTGATAAATCAGAAGAAAAAATTCTAATACTAAGTCCAGACCTCAATTGCTGTTTTTAAATGTTCTTTATAAATATATTTGACTTGACTTTACAATAGTTGCCGCCCATCAGACTCTCAGATGAAAGTAGTATCTCAGTAAAAATATTTGGGTTTTATTACTGGTTATTGGTCTTTGTTTCATCTATCCAACAGCTGGTGAAAAGTTGAAGCTAAAGCAGATTTTTTACTTCAGAATCAGATCATGTCCATCTTCATTGGCTAGAAAACATCTTGCTGCTGCTACTTTTTTGTACATCTTAAACTACGGAACCATGATTTATATACTTGCATGCATCTCACTGGTTGCATATGTTGGACTCAGTATCTCCTGGAGCCCTTACCCGTCCCTATCTTCTATGTACAAATGTTGGATGGATTCCCTTATCCAACCACAGATTATGTCATTGGTATAATCTTATATAAAGGCAGTCTTTTGGCCGTTATCCCTCTTATCTTCTGTCCTATATTGTTAAGAAGTCCTAAGGAAGTTTTTATCCACCTTTCAGATTATATATTTTATTAACTGTAACAAAGGTTTGTACAAATTATGGAGAAAAGCAAAAAAAATAAAAATAATTCAGTTTGTTCTCGGACTGGAATCAACTTCAGAAAGACAAAGTTGAAGTAGTTTATAGATTTATGTGTGTTACTCTCTCTTTTTCTTCTTTTATTTCTGATTGCGATTTTTATTTTAATTATGCACTGATAGATGATTTTATGACTGTTAATGTTTGTGTGCTGCTGCCATTCTTGACCAGGTGGTCTCTCTTGAGAAAGAGACTAAAGTATTTTTATAGAACAATAAACAGATCTTGCTTTTAAATGAGTCTTCAGGGCTCAATGTGATTTTTCTGTCTAAATAAAGGTTGAACTGAATTGAAATTGAAAATACAGTGCCGACAGGTCCATGCTTCTCAGATTTCAAAGATTTAGAACGTAAGTAAAATAAACTCAACTGGGTTTAGAGGTCAATGAAGGACATCAATCAGGGAGCTTAGAAAATGGTAAAGAGTTTGTTCAGGCACCGGAACAAATGTTGATGGAATGCATATCGCCCGCTGCCTTTCATGCCAGAGTTTTGGATCATCTAATGTTGAGAAATGACAGAGGGAAGCAGCTTTGGTCAAACCTTGAAAATCTAATGAGCTGCAGGTGTACAACCAATCATTTAGTTCTGCAAGTTTCATTAAAATGAGAAGCACACAGGGGCTCCTCAGGGGACGGTCCTCTCACCGTTTCTGTTCACCATCTACACCTCGGACTTCAGGTACAACTCACAATCCTGCCATCTGCAGAAGTTCTGGATGACTCTGCTACTGTGGGCTGCATCACTGGTGACCAGGAAGCTGAATACAGAGGTGTGGTGGACAGAGGCACCTGCAACTCAACGCTGGAAAAACTAAAGAGCTGCAGGTGGACTAAGTACCTCGGAGACCACCTAGACGATAAACTGGACTGGACAGCTAACACCAACGCCTCTACAAGAAAAGACAGAGTTGTCTTTTTCTTCTGAGGAGACTCGGGTCCTTTAACATCTGCAGGACCATGCTGCAGATGTTTTACCACTCAGTGGTCTCCAGCGTCTTCTACGCTGTGGTGTGCTGGGGCAGCAGGGTGAAGGAAGCTGATGCTAACAGACTCGATAAAGTCATCAAGAGAGCTGGTTCAGTTCTGGGAGTGGACCTGCAGTCTCTGACAGAGGTGTCTGAGCAGAGGATGCTGTGGAACCTGCTCCAGATCCTGAACAACATGTCACCCCCCCTGCATGACACCCTGGACTCTGACCGCAGCACCTTCAGTCATAGACTGAGACCACCAAGGTGCTCCACAGAACAACACAGGAAGTCCTTCCAACTGTTAAACTCCTCCCCCTTTCTGCACAGAGGACAATAAAATTAATCCTGCACCACAACAAACACTTTAATGTTTCTGTCTGCAACAGTTTAGAACTTAATTGTTGGCATTTTTATATCATGTGATTCTTGTTCCTTTGTACTGAAACTCTGGCACAACAATACCCTGATGCGTGCTTAATAATCCAGGTAGAAAAATCTAAAAAAAATCTAAGTCTGGTCCTCTGGACATTCAAAAAACAAAACAAAACAAAAAAATTGTAGAAACGTTTCGTCTTTCGTCCGAAAGACTTCCTCAGTCTGAGATGCTGTATTCAGCTCAGTCTTATAAATAGCACCTTCTCACAGTGGATCAACCAGATAGCACAACAATTTCCTGCAGGATCAATAAAGTTCTATCTTATCTTAAAATCAATTCAGTGGGTAGTGAAATATTTTGCTAACGGACAGCTGTGAAAGTCCCGATA
This sequence comes from Garcialebias charrua, assembly GCA_038048925.1. Lineage (NCBI taxonomy): Eukaryota > Metazoa > Chordata > Actinopteri > Cyprinodontiformes > Rivulidae > Garcialebias > Garcialebias charrua. The sequence goes on along the minus strand of JBBPBX010024863.1, from coordinate 6,135 downwards.
AATCTTGTTGTTTATTTCCGTGCGTCTCAATGTTGACCTCAGTGAGACAGCAGAAACATCTGAGCATCCTTTCAGAAAACAGCATTATTTTTAAAAGCAGCTTTATCTGCTTCGATGGGTGTGGAAGCGCCAGCTGCCGGTACAACACACTCCGAGTGTGTGACAGTGAGAATAATAGCCGTGTCAAATCCACCGGGGCTCTGGCGCGTTAACGTTCCTCTGATGTGTGACAACAGCCAAGGTGACGAGCAACCCGCCACAAAGCCGACAGATAAAAACCGTGGCGTCGGAGGCAACGGATGATTGGAACAGGGTGACTCTGCACTTACTGACGCAGATTTGTTCACATGAAAACGTTTAATAAAACAACTTAAAGACGTTTGGATGACGGGACCTCTGAACGACAGGAAATCAAGTGATAAATTAAACGAGGCAGGTTATAAAAATCAACAAACGGTGCTTTTAAACACTGCTGTCAGTGAACTCATCGTCAGTGGAACCCTCTACACAAGAGGTTTTACTAAACTCGATCCACAACAAAACTAAAATGTGTCTTTTTCTGTGTAATGTCCGTCTGGTTTGGTGGGGCTGTCTCTGCCTCCCGTGGAGTTCAGTTTCTGGGCATGATGGTAGGATGGAACAGGAGATGGATCGACCGGTCGGGGCCTTGTCCTCAGTACTGAGAGCGTTTCTTTGGTCGGTTACGTTGAAGAAAGTGTTGAGTCAAAAGGCAAAGCTCTGGATTTACTGGTCTGTCTCATTCCAACCCTCACATGTAACCATGGAGATGGATCATGACCAAAAGACCTGATCCAAGCTTCCTCAGTTTCCTTCATGAGGTGGCCGGGCTCAGCCTCAGACAGGGCGAGGAGCTCCATCATCCAGGGCGAGCTCGGAGTAGAGCAACTGCTCCTCTGCAGTGAAAGGAGTCAGTTGAGGTGGTTCAGACGTCTAATAGACTATATGCCACGGGGGGTCGTGACGTACTTCCGGTAAAATGCCGCTCACATCCGCCACTTCCGGTTCCCATCCACTGCCGCTGTTGCTAGCGTTAGCTCCTAGTAGCAAACCATGACAACAACCCGAAACGGGAAGCGGCTGCGCGCTACCGGCACTACACGTGAGTACCGTTGTGTCCGCCCACCGGTGGGAACAGCTGTTCCGAGGGGGGGTTTCGGCGAAGATTTATCGCGGCTATCCATAGGGGGAACGTCGCCATAATTTTATATGGGTTTATATGTGTATAGAGTTATTATTGGTGTGTATGCAGATGTTTTATTAATTGTATTTAGTCATTTATGTTTGTGTCTTTCCCGCTAACCGGAAGTGCGCCGTCTGGGTAATGACTGCGGAAGTGCTGGAACGGAAGCCCGTGGCATATAGGCTATTAGAATGTCTCGTGGACGCTTCCTTAGGGAGTTTTTCTGGGTGAGTCTCATTTGGAAGACCTAGAACTCCCTGGAGAGATTATAGATCCTCTCTGGTCTGGAAACATCTTGGGGTCCTTCAGGAGGAGCTGGAGAGCATCACGGGGGAGAGGGAGGTCTGGGCTTCTGTCCTGAACCTGTTGCCTCTGCGACCTGACTGCAGGTAAGTGGTAGAAGATGAAGCCACTTTTTTAAACTGCGATATTTAGTTATTTCTCGTCTCGTCTTGTTTGTGGCAACAACAGAGTTATTCGCAACACACACTCTAAAGTCTCTTACACATAGCATCATTTATAAGGTTTGCCCAAAACAACTACCGTAAATTCCGGAAAATAGGTTGCGTTTTTTTGCCTAATTTGCATGCCCTGCGACTTATAGAGAGGTGAGACCTGTTTATGGATTTTTTTCCCATATTTTTAGACCAATTTTTGGCTCAGATATGACCGTTTTTCATTTTGGCAAAAAATGGTGCAGTACCACTTTTGTCCGCTAGGGGACACTTCCAGAGAGTCCACCGACCGTTTCCAGCTCATGTGTCCGAAAAAAGCCTCCTCTGCTCGGACTGACTCTGTCGCTGCCCGGCCTCCTGCTCTGGAGGTACTCTGGAGGTAACTACTGTTTGCTGTGTTTGTTAGCAAGATAAGTCAAGAACCACAGGACAGATTTTTATCAAACTTACAGAAAGTAATCACTGTATGGACATTTACAACTGACTAGCTTCATGAGATGTTTGAGATTTTAAAAAAAATCGATGTTTTATGTCCATAAACGTGTCGCGTTAGCCTCGTTTTATATAGCTCATAAACCACTCTGCGGATTTTATTTCAGCTTACAGAAAGTAATTACAGTATTTGGTATTCATTTACAAACTGTTGACCTGTATGAGACATTTGAGATAAAATTCCATTTATTTACAATTTATTTTCGCAGTGCACGCAATGGACTTGGAAGAAGTCAAAGCGAAACAATTTAAATCCATCTGATTTGAACATTTTGTGAATTTATTAAGGAACGGTTAAGCTCAGGAACCCTTGTGCTATAAAGTTCAGCAAACAAATAATTGTTGTTACCATGTTAATCTTGTAAAGTCCTTCCGTGCGCGCTCGCTCCTGTGGCAGACATTTGCAGCAGAGCTACCGGTAAACACTCGTCCACATTTACGGGTTGTCTCAGCGGTGACGTAGGTGCGATCTATATTAAGGTGCAACCTGTTTATGGATTTTTCCAATTTTTGGGCAATAATTGGACAAAGCGATCTATATAACGGTACAACCTTTATTCTGGAAAATACGGTAACTCCTTTATTTCTCAAGATAATCTACAGTATTTTCTGGTGTATAGGTCGCATTGTCCAATTATCACCAATAGATTGGAAAAATCACTAGATAGGTCGCACTGGTGTATAGGTCGCACCTACGTTTAGCTCTGCTGCAAATGTCTGCCACAGGAGCACACAGCAAGGCTTTTAAGAGGATTAACACTTAAAAACAATTATTTGTTTGATAAAAAATTATAGCAAATACTAGCCTGGTTAAAACCAGACCCTTGTCCTTCACTTCGCTTCGTACTAGGGTCTGGACTTTCTCCATAGAGAAACGATTCTTGCTGGAGGCGTGGCCTCTGCCTGAGGAACAAAACCATTGGATCTTAGAAAAATTTTGAACAGGGAAAGCATTCTGCTCCCTCCCCCTCTGTGCTCTGCCGAACTTGACATCTGCTCCGCCTCCTGCTGCATTTTCTCTCGCTGCCTGCATATTCTGTGTTTATATGTTAATAAAACGTTCTAATAAAATAAAATAAAACCATGTAGCGCTGGTCCAGCACACCAGAAGACCAGAAAATATGCAGGGACTCGGGCAACAACGTAAAACCCTAGTTTAATTCTCTCGTGACAACCTCAGTCATTTCCTTATACATAGTTCCCAGACACGCCCCAGTATTGCGCAATAGCCGCGGCCGCACCATATGTGTAGGCAGAAGAAAGGCAAGATGGCGACAGCAGACACGAACAACCAGAGCAAATTATACGGACCAAAACACGAGCCACCCCACAGCTTCACCAAGGAACAAGAGAAAATGGCAGTGGTCGGAGTTAAAAAATAAATCATGGCAGACGAATCGGACAACTAGTCACAAAGTAGTTACTCTGATATCATTAATTATTTAATTATTACAAGGAGCCGGCTTCACAGCGCAGAGCTTCACAGCTTTAAATCCACAAAAGATGTGTAAACTGTCTCAATCATATCTAACCAGCTAAATAAAGGTTTAACTAAAATAACACACAGCCAGCACAAGCAGTCCAAGCTGTGAACACGACCAGAACCAGCACTTTTGAGTGTTACCGTGTTGGAGGTAGCATGTTGTAGCACTGGAGCGGAGGGTCCCTCGCTCAGGTCGGACGGCGTGGAACCGTCGCGGTGGCACGTCCCATGGGACCGACGCGTCGCCCGCACGACTTGGCTCCAGTCCTCCTTTCCCCACTGGGGTGGTCTCCATGCCGGTCCCGGAGGACCGGCGAGACTGTGAGGAGGCCAGCCATTGTTGCGTTAGCGAGATGCTAAGCTAACCACAGCATGCAAGACGGTGTCGCTAAATAATGAAAAAAAAACAGCTCTAACACACAGACAGTTGTACTCTAACATTGTTTCACAAAATAGTTTATGTAGAATATTTTGTTTACCGGCCAAAGGCAGATGTCTTCAGAGCAGATCCGAGCAGAGTTGGGGCTGCAAGCTGCAGCTGTGAGCTTCTACGATGAGATAAATCCTTCATGTTTACTTTTTTTTTTGATTGAGTGAAACCTGCGCGTTGCCCAAACGTCTACCCGACTGGAACACCCACTGACACAACACGAAGTAACCATTGTAATTAATTAGAAATTAACAAAAAAAACAACGTGAAAAATGGACATCCATTAGAACGCGCTCAAACTGCAGCTAAGCCTACCGGTGGGAGGGTCAACCAGGACAACCCACAGATGTGACGTCACATGGGAACTATGTATTCTTTGCACTCAACGGAGGGAGGAGGAGGAGGAGGAGGAGGAGGGAGCGATCACTTGACTTTTGGCCAAAAAAACAAAAGAAAACTCCAGATAAGGGATTAAGAAGGGGAAATTAATACATTTGTGTCACATATAAAACAGTCCTGCATCGCTTTGAATGAGAACATGCGGCTGCTCGCTGGCTGCGCGCTGGGACAGGTGGGGGCGTGGGTTAGGGGCCAAAAACTCCGCCCCTTCTGTTCTCTGATTGGTCCGGTCAAAAATCTACCGGAGAAATCGTTGTCTATGGGAGAAGTCCCAGACTGAGCAGTGAAGGGAAATGAGAATTGAGCGGAGCTGTGCAGGAAGGCGAGGGCCAGGCTAACGCCAAAATTACACTACTTGCGCTGCAGCTGAGCGTCTCAAACTCCAATTTCCACTACCTCCGCTCAGCTCAGGTCCGCCTGCATGCGCCGCTCCTAGACGCATGCGCGGGATTTGCGGGATCGTGCGATAAATCAAGTGATAAATAAGTAAGTCAGAACAAAACAATTCATTCGGTGGAAGAAGGAGAACAACAGTAGAGACTGCTGCCTTGATCTTCTCTCGTAAATGAGCGACAGGACATGGTTTGAGCAACAGGAAGTGATGTATTACATTTCAGAATAAAATACTTTATTTATTTATTTATTTCTTGTATTGCGTTTGTAGGCGTAGTCATAAATGATAGTTTGACAGCATTTTTGTACAAATAAATCCGTATAGAGCTAGGATTAGTCCGCCCGTGGTGATTTTATTTTGTAAATACGGAAGTTGTGCTCGTTCCTTTTCCTGTTGGTGCCTCCGCACAGCTCCGGCGTCCGGCAGAAATAGAAAAATTTCTAATTTTGACGGACTGCCGTCCGCTCTCCGCAGCTCGCTGCCGCCGTGCGGAGCCAGTGTAAACTCTGTCATTGATTATAATGGGTGCGTATTTGCTGCGGAGGTCGGACCGGAGCGGGGCGGAGCCGTAACGCGTGTGGTGTAATTTTGGCGTAAGCAAATATATGTCTGAGCTGAACTTTTCCTTAATAAATGAACGTAATTGTGAAATGAGCTGGATTTTAAAATTTGTTTCACTGAAAGTGATAACAAGCCATATACTGTATAGGTCGCACCTGAGTATAGGTCGCAGGCCTTGAAAAAAAATAATAAAAAGTGCGACCTATACACCGGAAAATACGGTACTCACTTCAATTCATTTCAGTTTATGTAGCACACACATCATCACAACATAAATGATCTCAGAGCACTGAACATCTACTGTACTTACATTAGAAATGCCAGTTACTTGTAGTTACCGTACGTTATAAAGAAGGACGCCTCTGGCAGGAAAGGTGGCGGGTGATAGGCATTTGTCAAGGGATCTCAAGGCAATTAATGGAAAAATTATTTTCAGACTCTGGTGTCGTATTTGTTCACTCGCCTGTCTGACTCCATTTTCTTGAAGTCGGTGAAATGAACCAAACCGGGAGCGTGCGGGATCCAAACGACAACACAAAGAGGACAGAAACGGTTCTGTGATCATCTCCGAGTCGTTCTACGACTGTTTGACCACCAAGTCGTCGCTAACGGGGGGGACTATTCGATTTGATGGGGGGAACAATGACAGAAACCACATAATTAGGTTTTAGTATCACAGAAAAAAGAACACACCGTAGAGACTAATCCTGAAGAAGCTTA
>JBBPBX010024862.1:19879-39344 GCA_038048925.1 Garcialebias charrua | reverse complement strand
AACTGACTGGAGAACGTGTCTGCAGCTGACAAACAGGACTGAAGACGGGTCGGAACGGTGATAAGTACTGACAAAGAAGAGGCTGGAGGCACAGGGAAATGGAATTAACACAGAAGGAGAATTAAGACTACAATAAACACACACACACACACACACACACACACACACACACACACACACACACACTAATAATAAACAGGAAAAACTCAGAATCCTGACATTTATTTCTTGTTGTTTCGTTTTAATTGGGTATTTTTTTGTATTTTCCTACAACCAAAATGTTGAAATCTCTGCTTAAAGAGCACAAATTGTACTGACATTTTTATTCAAAGAAACCAAACACAGGTGCTTGAAATCCATCCCTGAAATGGACATCTTCAAGTGGTGTTGCACCGAGACCAGCAGGTTTATCCAGAACGGCTCATGAGTCAAACACTCAGAAAAATTGGTCTGTTTGTCCCATTTTGACCTGCAGCTCAGTGAGACGCCTTTTTTTTTTCTACATTTTTTGTTATTTCTGGTCTCCTTTCTCCTTGAAGATGTTCCTCCAGCTCAGATGGATCTCCTCTTTGACCCCTCGATCTTTTGCCACCTGTTTAAGCTGAAACACAAAAATGATTTGTGAGCTTAGAGATGACCCAGATGAGCTCTGCTGCTGCACAGCTGCATTCTCTGGGTTTTCCTTTGAGTTTAAACTGAGACAAGGTTAAAACACACAAACAACAACAGTTCTTAGAATACAGACTATTATGATGAACAATTTCAATATCACAAAAACTGTATCCAGTGATGATCAATGACTTGACAGTTTAAAAAATAACACATGACGGCCTCTATAAACATTCAGTTTTTTACATGTCCTGGACATGCAATCCAAATGGGCTATGTTCAGGGCCTCTGCTGCAGATGCAGATTCCAGGAGCTGTGGCCTGAAGGTCACTGGCACCTGAAGGTCACTGGCACCTGAAGGTCATTGGCGCATCATGGCAGAAACCAAAGACCAGCAGTGGTGGGAGACTGCGACGAAGATTCAACACAATCTGCTGGCTTACCCAGATAACTTCTACTGATTGGCTTTTTTAATGTTTCTGTTCAGTGCCCTGAGACAACTTCAGTTGGGACTTGGCACTATAGAAACAAACTGAATTGAATTGAATTGGTGATAGAGGCCGTCAAGCTGAAGGAGGAGGCCTTTACGACTTGGCTGTCCTGGAGGGCTCCTTAATAGTGATGGAAATATGAAACAAAAGCTCCAAAACATGCTTCAAACCCTGAAGTAAAATTACATCGGACCACTGCTTCGGAGCCTGTTTTGGTGCAGAAGAAGTCACGTGACACGTGACTTCTGAAACACAAACTGTTTCGTTGTCGGAATTAATCACTTGACTGGTTCGTGGTCCAATCAGCTGATTCCCTGGCACTGCCTCGTCTCGATTCTGACAATTCACAGGTTCAGTTTTGAATTGAGAGCGCTCAACACTATAAAACAGCTAAAATGTTTGTAATGTGTTGGAGAGCAGGTGTGTTTTTGCTGTTGTGTTGTTGATATTGTTGAAACTGAGTACAGGTAGTCCTCGGGTTACGACGGTCTCGAGTTATGACGTTTCATGGTTACGGCGCATCTCCCATAAAAAATTATATATATATATACAGTATATTTATAATAGAAAATTTCTTTTGAAAAGCCAAGTTACGCAGTTTACGGTTTACGGTTTTACGTCATTAACGTAGCTGCGGAGGAATGCTACACATTACTCTCTAAAAAAGCTAAGTCTGGTCCACTGGACATTCAAAAAACAAAACAAAACTGTTCTGTGAACCCTGTTTTATGTCGTAAACGGAACGGAATACGGCAGATGGACCAAGCTGGATGGCCGTTTTACGACGTAAACGCAATAGAGAATACGGAGGAGGGACGGAGGAAGCTTCACCAGCATACCAGTAGGAAATTAACTCTTTTTTTCCCTTCATTATGGCTCCCAAATGTATGTGTTTTTTGATAATTATGTAGGGTACTGTGTTATGATATAGGCTAAGTGCTTGGTAAAATACAGTACTGCACATATAAGGTGAAGTATTTACGTATGTTCCGACTTACGTCGAAATTCGGTTTACGATGCTAGGTAGGAACGGATCTCCGTCGTAAGTTGAATACTACCTGGAATTATGCAGCCAGCCAGGAAAAGTCAAAAAGTTATAGTAATGTTCAGCAGTGAAGATATTATCTAACCCATTTAACGCATATATTTAATATAATTACAGTAAAATTATGTCATTTTAATATTCATATGAGTCTATTTCTACAGGAGCAGTGTTTGTTGTGTTCAGATGAACTGAAGCGTCACGGCAGTACCTCCTCTATGATTAGACACTTCAACACCAAACATGGAGATGCTGGAGATGTCATTTCATTGTTATTTTTAAGAATGATAAAGACTCTGACTCTGCCATGTTGCACAAGCACAATGTCATTTCAACATAAAGGTTGAATGAATGAAAAAAAATCTCTTCAATGCACATTTATCAGTCTTTATTTGAAAACATGTTAGCATAAAGACATTTTCAAATCAGACAACATAGAAAGTTGATGAATAAAAAAATATATATTTTTACCACAGTAAATTAGTTTATTTAACACTAGTTATTGAAGTTCTTCAGTATGTGCCACCAAAAGCATAATGCCTAATTTGACAGCAGCATTGCAAATTGCCACAAGAGGTCAGTGTAACTGAAGCTTCAACAAATGAACCTATTTTTGAAACATTTGGCCCAACCGGTTCAGCGCTTCATACCCATGCCCTTCACTACTCCTTAACACTCTGATGGTACATGACCAGAAAGACTGTGACTCCTGTGGGGGTTCTGGCTCTACCAGACAACTCTCTCTCTTCCACAGCTGCAGCAGTTTTTGAATCAATCACCAGTTCACACCTGACCCTGATTAGAGGGACGACTGGTGGAGCATAAAAGCCTCAGCCAGACAATCCTTCAGCGCTGGGCCATTATCCTACCTATGGTCATAGGGGTTGCTTTATTGTTTGCTTTCTCTACTTACCTCCTGAAGACTCCACTCTAGTTCATCTACATATCATTGACCACTCCACAACTTGCCATCTGTGACACACAGGCATTCTGCCAGAAGCACAGACGATTTACCAAAAATGTCTGTGAGCTTCTTCTTTTGGATTTTTCTCTAGTATGATGGCTGATATGTCATCTGCTCGCCTCTCAAGCTCAAACTAATTTTCATGTTTCACTACCACAATAAATTCCTCTGGAATTGTTTGAACTTGGTTCAAAGCTTCTGTGATTTGCTCATATTTCATTGTGCAGTCAATTTCTCGCACCTCAGCCATTGTGAGATTTGTTTAACACTGGGACTACCAGGATTTTTTAATTAGTACAATATTTACCAGATGTAGCCAATTGGCTCATCCCTTGAGATACTGATCAAGCTGCAGAGTTTTCTTCTGAATGTAAATGAAGGGGGATGATGGGTGTTCTTAACAGTTTGAAAATGCCTTGTGGGCTTGGGTCCATTGTTTGCGAATGAATGGCAAACATTCCAATGTAATTGGCTAATGGCTGCACCTTCTGCAACATTTTGGCTGACTGGCAGATTCACATGTGTTGTGACAAATGTAGAAAGGAGATGTTGTGTGTATATATATATATATATATATATATATATATATATATATATATATATATATATATATATATATATATATATATATATATATATATATATGTAACATAGTTAATATTGAATATAATTCCACTTGTCATTACTTCCAAGTTTAGGTTCATGTGTAATGGGTGAAACAGCGCCCCCTCTGGCTGATTGGCGGTTATAAATATTGTGAACACAGACATCTCATTGCCAGTTAATACAAGATGGGCATGAGGTAGGTCCACTGAGTTAAACGCTCCAGTAAAATATTATGTTAGCTTGATGCTGACATGAAATGATTTTCCTCATAAGGTGCTGTACCCGCTGTGATGAACCTGATTTATGATCAGTCCATATTCTGTTCTGTACAGGTACACATTATTTTATTTATTTGTATTTCTGTTTAATATTAATGTTGTAAATACGGCAGTTGGCCAGTTAATACAAGATGGGCATGAGGTGCTGTACCCGCTGTGATGAACCTGATTTATGATCAGTCCATATTCTGTTCTGTACAGATAAACAACGTTTCACCTCATCCTGTCTCCTGGTCCTTAATAACACAACGCAGACCTGATTTATTCTGAACGAATTCACCATTTGATGAGGTTACATTGGTGCCTGTGACCCGTTCTTCAAACTACTCCAGCGCGAGTGGCTGCGTCTACTTTCTGGAGCCGCGGCAGTTGGTGGGCTGCGTCTACACCCTGGAGCCGCGGCAGTTGGTGGCTGCGCGCGCATCTGTCCCGTTCATCAGACCCGGCCGGTACCGCAGCCCCGTGTGGATTCTTCGCTGCTCAGTCTGGTAGTGCAGTGGCCAGTCTGAAAGTGTGGAGCTATTTTTTTTAATTCATTTTAACCGTTTTGTGTTGATTGAGCGCTGTGGCTGCACTATGATACAGGAGGTCTTTTTTTTCTTCTTTCTTTCTCTCTCTCTCTCTCTCTCTCTCTCTCTCTCTCTCTCTCTCTCTCTCTCTCTCTCTCTCTGCGCTGCGCTCTCTGAAGGAGGAGGGGCACTTTGAGACAAAATAAGTTTTAATGTTTTTACAGCTTTTTCATTCAGGTTTTTCTTGTTGATTTGTTGAAGGTGCACTTTTGCTCGTGTTTAATTTGTAAGTGATCAAATTAATAATAATTAATAATAATAATAATTAATAATAATAACTGAAAATTATTATTATATATATATATTTTTTTGTTTTTTGTTGCTTTTGATCATTAAGGGCTGAGTTATGGCAAGCAATAATTATTTTGGTAGGGGGAGGGGGTTTGAAATGTTTACTCCTATGCCTGCAGTTGCCAGAGGTAGGGGTTTGTATTTGAATACCCCAGAAGCATCCACACCAAAATCAAATTTTGTTTATGTGGGTGAAAGAGTTAATGACACTGTTAATGCTCCACAGTGTGAAGTTGATGGTAGACTTTTGAGTGACATAGCTTCACGAATTGGAGTTTCAATAGGTGAAAGTATTGCAGCTTGCATTGAGACCCGTTTGAGTAATACAGTGGGTCCAGGGGTGGTTGGAGCTACAGCTAACGAGTCTACCATGTTAAATGTCATTGTTCGCCCTGATGTGAAAGAACCTGTGAGTTTTAAAGGGGATCATGATTCATGTTCAGTCCAAGAGTGGGAGGTTATGATGTTAACTTATATGAGAAAGAAAGACATCCCTGTGGCTGAACAGGCTGATGAGGTGATCTCTAAGCTGGTGGGGAGGGCACATGAAGTAGTTAAAGTTGGCATACGCAGTAAGCCAGTTTTAAATCTGACTACAGGACCTGAGCCCATTTTTGAGATACTGAAGCAGCACTTCAGTGATACTATGTCCTCTAGCTTGCCCTTAGCAGACTTTTATGCTACGGTGCCCCACCCTGACGAACATCCCTTTGACTATTGGCTGAGACTTAACAAAGCTTTGGACATGACAGAGGACTCTTTAAAGAGACAAAATAAGGCTTTTGACTCTCTGTCTGGTGATCTAGCTGCCATGTTTATCCAGAACTGCCCTGATCCTGAACTGTCGCTCATATTCAAATGTAAGCAGCTGAAAGATTGGACAGTGGCTGAAATTCACGAGAAGCTTGTTGAGAATTGCAGAAATCGCAAGCGACTAACCAAACACAAAATGTCAAGCATCCTGTCTTCCCAGCACCAGGAAGTCACCTCGTCTGTGCAGAGTGCGACACTCCGTACTGAAGTACTACCTACAGCTGCTGCTATTGGGAAGACAGCTGAGAGCTCGCCAGACCGCCTGGACCAGGTCATCGCTCTACTTGAACGTGTGCTGGAGCAGCAGCCACAGCAGCACAATTTTCAAAGAAGGTTCAATGTACACACCCAGAGGGACCAGCCGACGAAAGTAAAGCCTGCCTTACCTTGTGCTGTGTGCAACGATGGTGGACACACTACTCAGTACCACTGCAGGTCCAACCATCTGTGCTTCAGCTGTTTTGCACCTGACCACATCCGAGCAGAGTGTCCAAGGACTGTGGTGAGGAAGCCTGGGAGCGATAAGCAGGTGGTGCAGCTTCAGGAAAACTGACTGGCCTGCATGTGGTGGGGACAAGTGTTGGGCCTAAAAGTGATCCCCCTGTTGCAAATGTTGAAAATGACATGGAGTCTATATGTCAAAGTGCATGTGAAGTGAGAAAAATGGGATATACACCAATAATCCAAAACATTCAGAGACTCAAACAACATGACAACTTGTTTTATGAAAATGTGACACTGGGAGGAGTGGTTACGGTCAGAGCTTTGCTGGATAGCGGGTCGATGGCGTGCACACTGAGCTCTAAAGTAATACCTCAGCTGTTACAGCAGGATGTTTTAAGAAGCCCCGCCCTTGAGCCGACAGCCACTGTGTTGATTGGATGTGGGGGGTCCAGGACATTACCTTCTGGCATGTGCGATCTGGAGATGGATCTTTATGATTACAAAGTGATTGTCCCAACATTGATCGTTGAGAACCAGAATGAAGAACTGATTGTTGGCAGTAACCTGTTGAAATACATTATTAACAGGTTTAAGCTGAAGCAAGACATCCAGGACCAAGGCCCCACAGCACTCTGTGACAGTAGTGATGCAGAGCAGAAACTGCTACATTTGTTGGCAAGGGTGGAAGCTGCCGATTCAGACGCCCATTATGCAGTTGGAACTATCAAAATCAAGCGAGCTGTTACTCTTGAACCCATGACAGAGCATCTGATTTGGGGCAAGTTGCCACAGGTGAATAATCTGTTGGCTGGATGTACTGTTGTCGTGGAGCCAACAACCGCCAGATCTAAACCGAGAACAGTCTTGGTGGGGAGGTCGGTGTCAATCCTGAGAGCAGATGGGTGGCTCCCATTAAAGGTCATTAATCCATCAGACAAGCTGGTTACTTTGAGACGTAATACTAAGTTGGCGGATGTGAGTACTTGTGATTCAGTGGAGATGTTTGCTGGTTCCCAACTCGACATCCAACAACAAGTTCAAGTACCGTTGGACAACAGTACAAAACACAGCCTCGTCTCAGAGGACTCGACTTTACCAGATCATCCTCACCTTGTGGCACCGAGCACAGTTGACACCCCTCAGGCAAGGCTAAGAGGACTGGGGCTGTCGGATGTGGACATTGAGTCATGTGACGTTGCCCCTGAATATAAGGCTAAGCTGGCTGAGCTCATTGTTCAATACCAATCAATCTTTTCAAGGGACAAGATGGATTGTGGTAAAGCCACTGGTTTCCTACATCGCATCAGAGTCATGGATGAGAAACCATTTCGATTGCCATGTAGGCGCATACCACCAACCCAGTATGAAAAATTGAGAGAGGCATTGGATGAGATGGAAGAGCGTGACATCATACGAAAGTCTAGCAGTGAATTTGCATCTCCATTAGTGATCGTGTGGAAGAAGTCGGGTGACCTACGTATCTGTAATGATTTCCGATGGATCAATGCACGCACTGTCAAGGATGCTCACCCACTCCCTCATCCAGCTGATGCTCTAGCAGCTCTGGGGGGCAATGCCTTTTTCTCAACCATGGATTTGACCTCTGGCTATTACAATGTGGAAGTGCATGAAGCTGACCGAAAGTACACTGCCTTTTCATCGCCTTTTGGATTGTATGAGTATAATCGAATGCCTCAAGGACTCTGTAATAGTCCCGCCACATTCATGAGAATGATGCTAAACATCTTCGGTGACCAGAACTTCATGAGCTTGTTGTGCTATCTGGATGATGTCCTGGTGTTTGCTCCAACAGAAGACCTAGCGCTGGAGCGTCTGCACATGGTCTTCCAGAGACTCCAGAGCCATAACCTAAAGCTCGCCCCAAAGAAATGTCACTTTCTGAGGAGGTCAGTGAAGTTTCTTGGTCATATCATCAGCATAGATGGGATCCAGTCTGACCCTGATAAAGTGACTGCTATCACCACCATCACAGAGTCTGACCTTATGGAAATTGGCACAAATATTCCCTCCCAGAAGAAGATCCGTTCCTTTCTTGGCATGGTAGTCTACTATCAGCAGTTTATTGAAGGGTGTTCTGCCATAGCCAAACCATTGTTTCGGCTAATCTCATGCTCTAAAGGTCCGCGTGGAGGTGGGAGAAAACGCCGCCAAATCCGCAAACAGCTCCGTGCTGAAGATTGGACTGCAGATTGTCAGCAGGCTTTCCATCAACTGAAGTGGGCTTTGCTAGATTGTGTGGTGCTGGCCCACCCAAACTTCAGTGAGCCCTTTCTCCTGTCTGTGGATGCCTCTACCGACGGACTTGGTGCAGTCCTGTCACAAGTGCCTGCAGGTGGTTCAACGGCCAGACCGATTGCTTTTGCAAGTAAATCGCTGAGTTATGCCCAATCCAAATATCCTGCACACCGACTAGAATTCTTCGCATTAAAATGGGCAGTGTGTGACAAGTTCCATCATTGGTTGAGAGGCCATCAATTCACCGTGTGGACGGACAATAATCCGCTAACCTACATCCTGTCCAAGGCTCGGCTGGACGCGTGTGAGCAGAGGTGGATCGCTAAGTTGGCGCCATTCCAGTTCAACATCAAGTACATTCCTGGATCAAAGAATGTGGTGGCTGACGCCCTTAGCAGAGAGCCCTTCGTACAGCCTAGTATGCCTCACCGTTTGACGAGAGTGCCTTATGACGAGCTACTGGCAGAGGCTGCAGTAGTTGGTGCTAATGGAGTCCAAGAGGTGTTTCGCTGGTCAGCTAACCCGCCTGAAGTAGCTGAGTGTGACCAACAGATTTCTCAGGGTGTGGCAGTTGTTAAGACAGGAGCAGTATCATCATTGGAGGTTGCTGCTGTGCTCCAGGGATGCAGTGAGAGTGGTCCTGTGGTGTACCCGCATGCTCTTCTCCTGCCACAGTTCTCACAGACTGTTCTAACAACCCCACAGGTCAACTCTGAGGTGCTCTCACTTGAAGTGTTGCAGGAGAAACAGAGAAATGACCCAGTTCTAAGTAGGGTGATGTTCTTTGTAGAGAGAAAGTGGAGACCTTCCAGAAGAGAACGTGTCAAGGAGTCATCAGAAGTCCTCAAGCTTTTGAAAGGCTGGGAAAAGCTTGTATTGAGAGATGGAGTCCTGCAACGGGTAGCTAAAAACCCTGTCACAAAGAAAAAGTCCTACCTTTTTGTGGTCCCACGCTCACTGCGCCAGAAGGTGTTACAAGGTGTTCACGATGAGGCTGGTCATCAGGGTCAGCAACGGACCCTGTACTTGACGAGACAGAGATTTTATTGGATTGGCCTAGTGCGTGATGTTACTGAGTATGTACAACACTGCAGACGATGTGTTGTCAGCAAGTCGCCAGAGCCAGAAGCCAGAGCTCCTTTGAAAAACATAAGGACCTCTGAACCTCTTGAACTTGTCAGTATTGATTTCTGGACTGCTGAGGATTCTTCAAACAGTTCACTGGATGTGTTAGTAGCTACTGACCACTTCACAAAGATGGCACACGCTTTCTTGTGCCCCAATCAGTCAGCTAAAGCAGTCGCACACCAGCTGTGGAACAATTATTTCAGCATCTATGGGTTTCCCAAGCGACTACATTCCGATCAGGGGGCCACTTTTGAGAGTTTGCTTATTGCAGAGTTACTGAATGTGGCAGGCGTGCAAAAGTCCCACACTACACCTTATCACCCTATGGGTAATGGCTCATGTGAGAGAATGAACCGGACTCTAGGCAACATGATTCGAGCATTGCCACCAAGAGCTAAACATCGTTGGCCTGAGGCCCTGAAATCTCTGACATTTGCCTACAATTGTACCGTGCATGAGACGACAGGATATGCTCCGTTCCTGCTCATGTTTGGAAGGGTGCCACGTCTTCCGGTGGACGTCATCTTTGGTTCAGTGCTCAGTGATCCGGAGGTGGTGGACTATGATCGCTACGTGGAGTCACTACGAAAGGACATGAGAGAAGCTATGGCTGTAGCCCAGTCAACGGCAACTAAACAGCTCCAGCGTCACACTGAGCTATACAACCGGAGAGTACGTGGTGTACTTGTGGAAGTGAACGACAGAGTGCTGCTGGCCAACAAAGGAGGACCTGGAAAAAGGAAGCTTGCTGACCGCTGGGATAGCACGGTGTATGTGGTGATTGGAAAAGATGATGAGAACCACACTTTCAGGATCCAGAATCCCACTACAGGCCAAGTAAAAGTGGTCCACCGCAATCTGATAATGCCAGTAAACTTTCTGCCTCTACCTGAGGACAACCATGATGACCAGGAGGAGGCTGTACTATCTCAAACATCAAGTTCACTTGACCCAAGTGCTGGGAGGTCAGCCATCAGTGATGCTATTTCTGACTCAGCAGAGTTTAGAACAAGAGCGTGGGTATCTGACCTACCTTTGGGAGCAGGCAGTGAGACAGATGTGGAGGATGCTGAGCAGGTGGAGGGCACCGTGCTGGAAGGAGCCACAGGACCTGCGTTGACGGACAGCAGTTCAGCAGACTCTGGTTGCTCAGCAGTCCTGACGGCTTGCCCAGAGACATTTCCGGCTCCTGTTACTGACACTCTCACTGACATACCTGCTACAGTAACTACTACAGTGACAGTAGTTGATGGTGCGACTGACCGTAGATCTAGAGCTGGACGGTTGTTGAGACCAGTGACCAGATTTATTGAAATGATGCACCAAAGAACAGCATTAGTCTGATAAGTTCTTGTATATGAAAAAAAACTACAGTTTAATTTGTTTCAACTTTGACCTAGAGGTGTTGTAACAATTTTCATATTTCATGTTTGTTTTGCTATTTGGGAGGTGAGTTTGCAGTTACACATTAACAAAATATGTAAATGGGCATATTTTTTTTTTCCCTTATGTATGTAGATGGGGTTTGGCCAACCTTTTCTCATACTGATCCTCTCAGGATAGTCTAGTGACTGGGTGTTTGTAACTGTGAATTTGATGTGATTGTACCTCACAAGCGATTTTGGAAACGGTGGTTGTATATTGGTTTCCTGTGCAATTGAATAGTGGTCTTATTCCATTTATGTATATGTGCCTGTACTGTTTTTTTTTTCTCTTACTTGCTTTCATTTGGTTGTTTTGTTTTGGTTGTTGTAATGGGGCAAGTGGAATTCAGCAGGAGGGAGTGTAACATAGTTAATATTGAATATAATTCCACTTGTCATTACTTCCAAGTTTAGGTTCATGTGTAATGGGTGAAACAGCGCCCCCTCTGGCTGATTGGCGGTTATAAATATTGTGAACACAGACATCTCATTGCCAGTTAATACAAGATGGGCATGAGGTAGGTCCACTGAGTTAAACGCTCCAGTAAAATATTATGTTAGCTTGATGCTGACATGAAATGATTTTCCTCATAAGGTGCTGTACCCGCTGTGATGAACCTGATTTATGATCAGTCCATATTCTGTTCTGTACAGGTACACATTATTTTATTTATTTGTATTTCTGTTTAATATTAATGTTGTAAATACGGCAGTTGGCCAGTTAATACAAGATGGGCATGAGGTGCTGTACCCGCTGTGATGAACCTGATTTATGATCAGTCCATATTCTGTTCTGTACAGATAAACAACGTTTCACCTCATCCTGTCTCCTGGTCCTTAATAACACAACGCAGACCTGATTTATTCTGAACGAATTCACCATTTGATGAGGTTACATATATATATATTCTTTATGTATTTTTAGGACTTGTGTGAAAATCTGATGATGTTTTAGGTCATATTTATATAGAAATTTGGAAAACTATAAAGGGTTCACAAACTTTCAGTCATCATATCGGGTAACTTTAAACTGAGCACATTCCATCACACACCTGTGTCTTCACAGAACAGCCACTGAATCAGCAGAATCCACAGTAAAATGCTGACATTAAAGGCTGAGCGCTCTCATTTGTTCCTGTGGCCAAAAGGCTTGGCTCCACATCTGTCACTTCACCGAGTTACAGACGCTTTTTAACCAACCTTTAACAGTCAGCACTTTAACATATCTGCAGTAGTAAATTGTGGAGAAAGAAGTGATTTTGTTCCTCTTCTTATAGCAACAACAGAATTTGTGCTGCAATAAATCCTGATGATTTCTGTATTGAGTGAACTGAAGAAAAGCTACAATCAATGAACCAAGTCCTCAGAGGAGCTCCCTCTGGGGTGTCTAACAGAGCAACACTGTCCTCTCTTGGTGGTTTCACCAAGTCTAAGTTAACTGAACAAAAATACAGCAGAGCAACAAGGATTTGTACTTTTTCAAATTCCAGTTGAATATGTTTTTTGACAGAAAGAAAAGATAATAAAATTACAAACTGAATCCACATTTCTCATGTTTTTTCTTTTACAGCAACACTTTTTGGCAAGAAATCAGTCCTGAGCTTCACGACAAACAGTTTAATCTTTTTGGATAAATAAATGAGCATTTATTTTTGCAGAAACTGCTCCATGCTGCCCATGAAGAACTTAGTTGTGTGAACTATTAGACTTTAGATAGCAAGTATGCACAAAATTAATTGATCTTTTTAAAATGCCTGGGAGAACTTTTAAATCATGTTCAAGTATCTTTTTTGTGGATCCGTCACATGAATGAAATTATGCACACAGTGTACCAGTTACACCCCCAAATAGCAAAATATAAAGTATAACAAGAATCAGTAAATAAGGATCTACATTAAGATATACGCTAAACAAATGCTAAATGTTATTGTTTTTTATAAATTAATTGATTTTAAGATTCATTCATTCATTCAAACTTTATTTAGACAGGTTAATCCCATTGAGCCTTGTGGACTCATTTACAAGAGAGACCTGATATTTTTGTGAACTGGTTAAACAAAATGTTGAGTAGTGTCAAAAATGTTTGTTTATGTCCTGGTTAATTAGAAAAAGGCATAAAAATACACAAAACATTTTATTTTATTTTATTTGATGTTTACTCATTCATTTTAAAAGAACAATACAAAACAGTTTCATCAGATACAAGAATACAAGTAGGATAAAATGAAAGGAGCAGAAAGAAGATGAAATCTTATTATATCTGCCCCTTATTTCACAGTTTGTTCAACCAATGATAACCTTCAAACTACATCACAAAATGAATAACTCTACTTAATTTTTCTAACTGTAATACACAAACTACTAAAATCTCTACTTAATTTTTCTAACTGTAATACACAAACTACATCACAAAATGAATAACTCTACTAAATTTTTCTAACTGTAATACACAAACACACTAAGCTACATCATAAGTACAACATAAGTGTAATACACAAACACACTAAGCTACATCATATATAGTTTTTGAGCAAGTCCTTTTTGACCTTTTTCTTAAATGTATACATTGATTTTGCATTTTTAACATCACTCTCCAGAGCATTCCACAATCGAACTCCCTGAATTGAGGTAGACCGTCCCTTTAAGCTGGTTCTGAATTGTGGTTTGATGAATATCTCTGTCCCTTTGAGATTGTAATAACTTTGTCTTTTTATAAAATTTCTTTGGATATTTAAAGGTAATGTGTTATTATGAGCCCTATACATAACTGATAAAATACTATATTCTACCAATTCCTGGAATTTCAATAAATTTAGCTGAAGAAACAAGGTGTTTGATGGGTGACTGAAATGTTTTCTGGTGATTACTCTTACAGCTCTCTTTTGTAAAATAAAAACAGGCTTTGTAATTGTTTTGCACGCTTTTCCCCAAACCTCAATACAATAGATTAAATGTGGAGCAATGATTGTGTTATACAACATATGCAAAGCTTTATCAATTAAAAAATCCCTGACTTTATACAGTACTGCAATTGATCTAGCTATTTTTGTTTTAATGGAATTTACATGATGTTTCCATGTCAGTTTGTCATCAATGATAACACCCAGAAACTTCACTTCACTCACTTTACAGATCACAACATCTTCAATTTCAAATGGATCGTCAACAATTCTCTTTTTGTTACTGAATATCATGTAATTAGTTTTATCTAAATTCAAAGATAATTTGTTTAATTTAAACCAAGTTTGTATTTTTATAAATTCTGTTTTCATCATATCCAAAATCTGTTTTATGTCTTTACCCGAACAGAAAAATGTGGTGTCATCGGCAAAAAGAACACATTTAAGAAGTCCTGACACATTTACCAAGTCATTCACATATAAAATAAATAACTTTGGTCCAAGCACAGAACCCTGAGGAACTCCACAAGTGATATCACGGAGGTCAGATCTAACATCATTTATTTGCACAAACTGTTTCCTGTCTTTCAAATAGCTAGATACCCACTGTAATGCTGGTCCTCTAATACCATATTTATTTAGTTTTTCAAGGAGAATGGTGTGGTCAATGGTATCAAATGCTTTTTTTAGATCAACAAAAACACTAACACAGTACTGTTTATGATCGACAGCATTAGTTATTTGTTCCATTAAATCCATGAGAGCCATTGATGTAGAGTTTTTTCCTCTAAACCCATACTGACTGCTACTTAAAATATTTTGTTTATCAATAAATTGATCCAATCTGGTCACAAATAGTTTTTCTAGAATTTTTGAGAACTGTGGTAATAAGGATATTGGCCTATAATTATTGAATACACATTTATCACCATTTTTAAAAAGAGGAATTACCTTTGCTACTTTCATGTTATCTGGAAATATTCCTGTTGAAAAAGATAAATTGCATATATATGTAAACGGTTCAATAACATAACTCATTATTTCTTTTACGAACATCATATCCATGTCCACCCAGTCTTTTGATCTCTTGTCTGAGAGATTTTTTACCATTTTCATAATTTCCTCTTTGTTAGTTCCATTAAGAAAATACTGTTGGTGCAACTTTTAAAGGTGCTATGTGTAACTTTCTGTAGAGTGCAGAACTTAGAAATATTTTCAACAGGCAAAGCATTCTGATCAGAGAGAGTCAGAGTCAGAGAGTCAGAGAGTCTTTATTGTCATTTGCACCGCATGTGGTACATGAGATGAAAACGAGATTATGTACACGAGGTCCCAGTTACATCCAACAACAATGAAAGAGAAAAACAGTAATAACATCTAGAACTAACTAAGAAAAGCATCAACTAGTAATACACTAAGCCTAATATAGTGGGAATAAACAGCAGCACGAACATGAGTTTGTATGAGCAGATGGTCACAGATGAATACAGCAACAAGAAAACAGATCAGCATCAGCATGATGTGATATTTTGCAGTGTTTATTTTTTTTTTTATTTTTATTTATTCATGAGTCTAACAGCCTCAGGGTAGAAGCTGTTCCTCAGTCTAGTGGTTCTACATTTGATGCTCCTCAACCTCCGTCCTGAGGGGAGTGGGGCAAAGAGTGAGTGTGCTGGGTGAGTGAGGTCTTTCATGATGCAGGTGGCTCTTTTCCTGCATCTGGAGGTGTAAATGTCTGTGATGGTGGGGAGACTGACTCCAACAGACTTCTGTGCAGCCTTCACCACTCTCTGCAGAGCTTTCCTCTCTTCAACTGTGCAGCCTCCATGCCACACGTTGATGCTGGAGCACAGGATGCTCTCCACTGCACACCTGTAGAAGGAGGTGAGGACTGGGCTGCTCAGACCAGCTCGTCTCAGCCGTCTGAGGAAGTAGAGTCTCTGATGACCTTTCTTGATCAGGCTGGTGGTGTTGTTGCTCCAGCTGAGGTTATCATTCATGTGTACACCCAAGTATTTGTAGCTGGAGACCACTTCCACTGCAGACCCACCTATTTTCAGTGGGGCATGGTTGTGTTTGTTCCTTCTGAAGTCCACAATCATCTCCTTTGTCTTCTTCACATTCATGTGAAGATTGTTCTCTTTGCACCAGCTCTCCAGGTGTTCCACCTCCTGTCTGTAGCTGGACTCATCATTGTTTGTAATGCATCCCACCACCGCTGTATCATCTGCAAACTTAACAATATGACAGCCTGGAAGTGTGGCTGTACAATCATATGTGAGCAGAGTGAACAGAAGGGGGCTCAGCACACATCCCTGAGGAGAGCCAGTGCTAAGGGTTATGGTGGAGGAGGAGAAGTTGTGGATCTTCACGGACTGTGGTCTGTCTGTTAAGAAGTCTAGTACCCAGTTACAAATAGAGGGGCTTAGTCCAAGTGTAGATAGTTTGTCTATCAGAGTTTGGGGGATCATGGTGTTGAAGGCAGATGTGAAGTCCACAAAGAGCAGACGCACGTATGAGTCTTTCTGATCCAGGTGGGTGAGAGCAGTGTGGACCACGGAAGAAATGGCGTCCTCTGTTGATCGGTTCTCACGGTATGCGTATTGATGAGGGTCCTCATTGATGTTGACGGTTGCCTTGATGTGGGACATGACCAGTTTCCCCTCCCCCTCAGAGCCATATATGGCTCTGCTCCCCCTGGCCCTGCTGAAATTCAAATTCAAGCTCTGTTTTTATTGGCTGATTCAAATTCAAGCTCTGTTTTTATTGGCTGATTCAAATTCAAGCTCTGTTTTTATTGACTGGTTAACGGCGGGTCACTCTGTGTTTTTTAGTGTTTTTATAAATGCTGATAGAGAAGCAAGGGGACTATAGTTTTTTTCAGAGATTACTTTGTCTAACATCAACAACAACAACAACAAGGGAGTGGTGGCGCAGAGGTTAAAAAGGTGCGCTTGTGATCGGAAGGTCGTCTGTTCAAACCCCGGTACCGACACCATCAAAGATGTGGGTGGGATAAGTGAAGCGGTCACACTTGTCTCCACACTTGTCTCCACACTTGTCTCCACCCTCATCTGCCCCACTCTGGGCCCTTGAGCAAGGCCCTTAACCCACACCATCTGCTCCCCCGGGAACCCTAGATATCAGCTCTCTGCTCCACACAGAGGGCTGTGGTTGCTCGGTGGTCTGTGGTTGTGTCAGGAAGGGCATCCGGCGTAAAAACAACTGCCAAATCTTCGTGCGACTAGATCGCTGTGGTGACCCCTAACGCAGGGAAAAAGCCGAAAGAAGAAAAAAAAAACTTTGTCTAACATCAGTCTGTCTGTAGATAGTGACAGAGTGAAGAAATATGTTAAAAATATATTGTTAGAAAAGTTACAGACTGCATTACAAAGTTACATAGTGCAGCTTTAA
This sequence comes from Garcialebias charrua, assembly GCA_038048925.1. Taxonomy (NCBI): domain Eukaryota; kingdom Metazoa; phylum Chordata; class Actinopteri; order Cyprinodontiformes; family Rivulidae; genus Garcialebias; species Garcialebias charrua. The sequence continues at coordinate 22,115 of JBBPBX010024862.1, read as the reverse complement.
TTGAATGACACACATTATTATCTACTTTTGGTATTTTAGCTGCAAGGCTTGATCCAATATTTACAAAATATTGATTAAATTCATTTACGATATCATTCTTATCATGTATATTCTTTCACAAAATATTTTGCAATGTTAGTTTTTGCTTTATGACTTTTTAGAACATCATTTATAACTCGCCATGTTGTTTTAGTGTCACCATTACTCTTGTTTAATAAATAACTATAGTATTCTTTCTTGCATTTTCTTATAATCATTACTAGCCTGGTTAAAATCAGACCCTTGTCCTTCACTTCACTTTGTACTAGGTCTGGGACTTCTCTCATAGACAAGGATTTCTCCGGTAGATTTTTGACCAGACGGGTTTCGGTAAGTTATCTTAAGCTAGCACTAACAGTAAGTCAAATGAGTAATAAAAAAGAGCTAATTTTAAAACAACAACACATTACAGATACTGGCTGTTACAGAGGGCGTAAACAGATCGTTGAAGGGCGTGGACTTCAGAACTCAGTATCAGAAACCGGTCGTTCAAAACGAAAGTTAAAAATGGCAGAATTAAAAAGGGTATAATTGATTATCTAAGAATTATTTTGTGTATTAAAATGAATTAATATTGTCAAGATAGAACACAGACATAACATAAACATTTTAAAGACCTATATGTGGTCCCCTTTAAGAAACATGAATACAAGTACATTTTTTTTACAAGCATTTCTCAACCCTTTAGTCATCCAAGGTTGGTCGACAATATTTCTTTTTCTACGATTTCTTTGCACACAATTCTTTTCATACAGAGCTTCTAAAATGTTCATAAATTCATCATATGATCTGTTAACATCATCAACATACACGTCCTTCCAGTTTTGCTTCTGTAAATCATCTTTTAATTGATCCATTGCTTTTTTTGATGTGTTTATTATTTTTTTCTTAATTGTTACTTCTTTTGTAATGTTTTGATCATTTCTGTAGATAGTGAAAACTGGTAAATGATCACTTAAATCGGTTGTTAAGATACCACCTGTCACATCCCCATTTGTTATATTTGTGAAAATGTTGTCAATTATCGTAGCACTATGAGTTGTAATTCTTGTTGGTTTTGATATTAACGGATAAAGATTTAAACTATTTTTTAAAACATAGTGCAAGTCAGAACATTTAAAATAAATGATAAACACAAGACTGAATTATTAGATGAATAAAATATTTAACACAGTGTTAAACTTATATAATTCTAAAACAGTATTGCATTAATTTAAAAAAAAGTCTAAAAACTGGTATTTAAAGGAAATTTTGCATCGTCAACAGAAACGTTGGGATTTGTCTGTATTTTATACTATGTAATAAGACGTGGTTTCTGGAGTATTTACCAACTAAGGTAATTAAATTGTCCTCATAGTTTTATAATTTTCATTCTTTATTAAGTTTGTTCTCTTTAGCAAATTATGGATTTTGCCATCATTAAAATGTTTAAAGCTTTTAATCCTTTTTTCCTGTCTTTTCTCAATTGTGCTATATTATTTACTTGCGGCTTTCACTTAATTATCTTAATTAAAAAAAAAAAAAGAGCAGAACATAATGCACTTTCTACCAGACAGAAATCTCAGGTGTTTACGGCTTTATATTCTTTAAATTGCCGGCTGATTACAGTAAATCCCTTCCATTACTCTGGATTTACACCTGACTGATGTTTTCTACCTTAAACATCCTCAGATTCTGCAGACGTCTGTCAACCTCCTGCAGGATTTCACTCCTCTGTGTCACACAGTCAATCCTGCAGCACCTCTTAGCAGCCATTAGCCCACAAAAAAACCCAGTCCGGGTGAAAATCCACAGCCAGGGAGGCTTCTAAAGCTGACACATGACTCAAACAGCATCCTTTCTGCTCTTTCCACTCAAAGTTTGAAAGATTTTCCCTGTCAAACCACTACACTAAACACATTTCTCAACTCAGATTTTTCTAAATTCATTTTCTTTCTGAAGGAAAAAATAAACAAAACTGACCACCTTTAGAAATGACTATACTGGCTTGTTTCTGGTCTTTTTTATTCTTTTTTTAAAGAGAAGAACATGCATTGCTAATCATTGCTTGCATTCAGTTTCATATGTTTAAACAATGGAAAATCAAACTGTTCTTAAATAGTGAATAAAAAGCCCTTTTAAAATGCTTCTCTTAATTCAGTTCAGTTCAGGTGGTTTATAGCACCATCTCACAACAAAAGTCACTTCAGGGTCATAT
>JBBPBX010024862.1:0-19611 GCA_038048925.1 Garcialebias charrua | reverse complement strand
TATTCAGCTCAGTCAGAAACACACCCAATTTTAAATCTTTTTACAATCAGTTCATTCTCATCTGAACACAAAACTTTCACATGAAGTACATAAAAAATGCATTTTTCTACAAAATATATCTCTTTGGAAGCCAGCAGATAGCTTAAACTCTTCACTTTTGTTACAATTCATTGTCTTAAGCAGCTTGGAGGCAGCAGAAGAAAGACTAAACCTCTGACAGAACCAGAACCAAGCCCAGGGCAGGCGTCCATCTGCTCTGGGGTTTGAGAAGACAGGAAGGAGACACAGACAAACATGAAAGAATTGGTGCAGATTTAGTTTCTATAGAAAGAAAGACAACATTTTAATAATATCACAAATACAAACATGAACAGTAGCACATGTAAGAGTGAAGAGATGTGGTCATTTTCCCCTAATATCATAACTAAGGGATAGCTCAGGAAACCCAAGTCAACCCTAACTATAGGATTTATCAAAAAAGAGCTCGTCTTAAAAACAAACAGCGTGTCAGCCTCACGGACAGAAACTGGAAGTTGGTGCCACAAGAGAGGAGCCTGATAACTGTTAGCTCTGCCTCCCATTCTGCTTTAGGAAACTCTAGCAACAACAAGCAAACCTGCAATCTGAGAATGAAGTGCTCTGTTGGGAAAACATGGAACAATAGGATGGAGCTAGATTGTTGAGTGCGTTGCATGTTAGAAGTAAGATTTTGAATTCAATTCTGGATTTGAGCCAATGGAGAGAAGCTAAAACTGGAGGAGACCAAGTTAGTAAACGTTTTTGTAGCTGACTCTAAAGACAGAAGCAGATATTATAATTCAAAATGGAACATTTTCATAGCTGTGAGCAGTTTGCTTCTTCCATAAACACTGGTAATAGGATTATCCACTCTGCACAGCAGAGGGCATCAGACCACTCTTCATTTTCTCTGCAATCCTGTAACTACACATTCCCACATACTGTAGTTGGAGCAGACAAGAACCAAAGTGTCATCTTTAACCCAATGAGGCTTTACATATTCAGAGTCTCCGAGTGCTCGGCTCATCCTCTGACGGTTGATGGATGACAGACAGGGAGGTGTATTTTTTCATTAGGCACGTCTCAGATCTGCTGGGTTTCCAATAAGCGCATAATGAAATATTCAGTATATTTATTTTCCCATCAAATATTCACTTCAGGTCCATGCCTGCTTAGAGTCAGGTGGGGATAAGACTGCTTGTTTGTATTCAGACCAGAGAAAGAGGAAAACAGCTGAGTGAGCAAATGAGGATGAAGTTGTTAATAAAGATTTTTGTCATGCGAGTGAGCACATGAAAATGTCTGTGCACAATTTGACGTGTGTGTGTGTGTGTGTGTGTGTGTGCATGCTTCTCCTTCGTGTGTGCAGTTCAGCTCCAGAAATGCTGTCATGCCATTTTTAAGACGCCACAAGAGGGGCACTGGAAATGTTTAATGCAGAATGCAGAGCATAAAAATGTGTTAGGAAAAGATCCTCTGGGGATGACGTGCCATTTTCCACACAGCAAAGCAATCAGTCACAAATCTGTCTGCAGTTAACACCTCCATCATGTTCATCTACTGAGGGGAAAATTGGAAAACAACAAGGATGTGGAGCCTCCTTTCACACTGCTTAATCCACACAGAACACAAAGGTATAAGACAGCACTCCACTGCCAGAAACAAAAATGCAGACTGATTTTTCACTAACACTTTTGAGAAAGTATGCACTGCTGTGTCACATTTAATCCAGCAGCTCGTGGTAAAGTAACTACTGTAGGCTCGAGTTTAGCTGCAACCACACACAAGATGATCTTTCCTGTAAATGAATAGCAAACAAGTCAATAAAATATTCACGTAAGCAGAGATATTTTTTGTTTCATGCGTACTTCAAGCTGATTGGAGTTGGAAGAATTCTGTGAAATGTGTCATCTGTGTATCAAACAAAAGTTTTTGGGTCACAAGATGCTGTTTGTCACATCCCTGACAAGAAACATAAAGTTTGTAGGCTGCAGGCAGTGGGGAAGCTCTCTGATTAGTTTACTGTGACACCCCCCCCCCCACCACCCATTACACAAAACTGGTCATTGTGGCCTTGAGGAAAGAGGCTTGTTGTCATGGAGAGAAGACCACTCAGACTTACCGACCAACTTCTTCTCTACAGAATGATTTACTTAGAAGAGGAAGCCTGAGGGAGATTTGAGGACTGTAAGGTTGTGGCAGGGGAGAGCATCAAAGTCAAGTCAAAGTCAACTTTATTGTCGAACTGCAATATGTACAGGACATACACAGGATTGAAATTGCGTTTCTCTCAGTCCCTCGGTGCAACAGTAACCATTTAAACACTAAAACACTGAAACATTTAATAAACATAAGCATAAAATAGTAAAAGTGTAACACTGTCCTGAGTTTTTGCATAGTAGTATAAAAGTATGAAAATTTACACCAACACTAAAACACTAAACATTTAATGAACATAAGCATAAAATGAAATAATAAAAGTGTAATACTGTCCTGAGTTTTTGCATAGTAGTATAAAAAGTATAAAAAGTATATCTATAAAATAAACTGAAGGTTCTAGCATTGACATTTGCAAAGAGTGGCAAAGCAGCATATGAGTTAATGTACACAGTATATGTATGAGGTAGTTGATGTTGGTATAGAGGCAAAGTGGCATATGCAGTAAGGCACACATAAGGCACATTGGGCATCCTTAAATAAGGCTAGTCAGAGAATACTGTATATGTATCAGCAGTAGTGTGGACATAAAAGCATGGACTAACAGCAGCAGATGGTTGTGTAGAGTGACTATTGTTGTGAAGAAGAGAGAAAGAGTAAAATCAGAGAGGAAGACAAACTTGTGGAAGCTGAGGAAGGACCAATGTTGTGGAGAGTTCAGAGAGGAGCCGTTATAAACTCTGGGTGGTAAGAAAGAGCTTCCAAATGACTGTGACACTACAGCAACAGCAATTAGAGCAACAGGTAGGAAGGTAATTGGTGTGTCATCAGAGTATGACAAGGAAACCTGGTTGTGAGATAATGAAGGGCAGGAAGCTACCGGTATTCAGAGAAAGATCTTAGCCAAGAAGAAATATGACAGTGAGAGGACTGAAGAGAGGAGACAGGGATGTAACGAAATGCAATGTAGAGCAAATCGGGAGGTAGCAAAGGCAAAGCAGAAGACATATGATGAGTTGCATGGCAGGCTGGACACTAAAGATGGCGAGAAGGACTTGTACCAATTGACAAGACAGATAGATCAGGATGGAAAGTATGTGCAGCCGGTTAGACTAGTTAAAGATAGGAATGTTCTAACAAGTGAGGATAATGTAATGGGAAGATGGAAGGAGTACTTTGAGGAGCTAAATAATGAAGAGAAAGAGAAAGAAGAGTGGAGGTCATAGAACTATATGGACTAGGAAGTGGTAAAGATGATTGAGGGGGAATTTTGGAAAGATTTGAAAATGATAAAGGAGATGAAGGCAGTAGGACCTGATGACACAATAGAGGAGGTTTGGAAATGTCTCTGAGAGATGGCAGCAAGGTTTTTGACTCAAATATTCAATGGTACACTTGATGGTAAGAAAATGCCTGAGGAATGGAGAAGTGTGCTGGCAACAATGGTGATGTACAGAGTTGTAGCAACTACAGGGGGATTAAGTTGATGAGTCATACGATGAAGATCTGGGAGAGAGTTGTGGAAGCAAGACTTAGACAAGAGGTGACTATCTGTGAGCAGCAGTATGGTTTCATGCCAAGAAAGAGCACCACAGATGCCATCTTTGCTTTGAGGATGTTGATAGAGAAGTACAGAGAGGGTCAGAAAGAACTCCATTGTGTGTTTGTGGATTTAGAAAAAGCATATGACAGGGTGCCAAGAGAGGAGGTGTGGTATTGCATGAGGAAATCTGGAGTGGCAGAAAAGTATGTTAGACTGGTACAGGACATGTATGAAGACAGCAGGACAGTGGTGAGATGTGCTGTAGGAGTGACAGATAGCTTCAAGGTGGAGGTGGGAGTGCATCAAGGATCGGCTCTGAGCCCCTTCTTGTTTGCTCTGGTGATGGACCGACTAACAGATGAGGTCAGGCAGGAATCCCCATGGACTATGATGTTTGCAGATGACATTGTGATCTGTGGTGAGAACAGGGAACAGGTGGAAGAGAACTTGGAGAGGTGGAGGTATGCACTTGAAAGAAGAGGAATGAAAGTCAGCCGTAGTAAGACAGAGTACATGTGTGTGAATGAGAGGGAGGCCAGTGGAACAGTGAGGCTACAAGGAGCAGAGGTCACAAAGGTGCAGGACTTCAAGTACTTGGGGTCCACTGTCCAGGAAAATGGGGAATGTGGTAAAGAGGTGAAGAAGAGAGTCCAGGCAGGATGGAGTGGATGGAGAAAAGTTTCAGGAGTGATTTGTGACAAAAAGGTGTCAGCAAAGGTCAAAGGAAAAGTTTACAAGACAGTGGTGAGACCAGCTATGTTGTATGGTCTGGAGACAGTGTCACTGACAAAAAGACAGGAGAAAGAACTGGAAGTGTCAGAAATGAAGATGTTGAGGTTCTCCTTAGGAGTGACAAGGATGGATAAGATTAGGAATGAGATAATCAGAGGTACAGCACATGTTGAACAACTGGGAGATAAAGTTAGCGAGACCAGACTGAGATGGTTTGGACATGTCCAGAGGAGATGTTAGAAATGCAGCTGCCAGGAAAAAGACAAAGAGGGAGACCAAAGAGGAGATATATGGATGCAGTTAGAGAGGACATGGAGGTAGTCGGAGTGAGGACAGAGGATGCAGAGAGTGAGATGGAAGATGACTCACTGTGGTGACCCCTGAAGAGGGAAACGCCAAACGAAGAAGAATAGGTGCTTTGTAGAGATATTGTAGAATGCTGTAAGAATGTGTGTGTGTGTGTGTGTGTTTGAACACGAGGGCACAGATTGTGTTGTAAAGCACGGGGTATCCTGGTTGGATCGTGAGCACTTTGTAAGTACAGTCAGTTTACCATCAGCCTGTTGAGGAAGTTTCTTGTCTTCTCCTTTTGAATCTTGTCATGGAGAGCTCTCTTTTAGTAATGCGCATCAACTTGGTTTTGGTTTAATCCAGTTTTTAACACACCCTAACATGTGGTGCTAAAGTGATGCAAGACAAACTCCATACAGCTATTCTGCTTCTTAAAGGGGAAATAAATCCGTAAAACATAGAATAATGTTATTATTCACATCACTCTATGTGTGACTTACTAAAAGCTCAACCTCAGCTATCAGAGACAGAAAAATCTCTGAACACATGATTGTAAACACACCTCCATTGCAAAAACAACACCAAGGAGAAGTCATTTAGCTTGGAGCGTACTCACAAGCCCCCGGCTGTGCTGGGGTTCATCTTTCAGTGTCTCTGAGCTCCAGAAGGGAAGATCCTGATTGTTGTTTGTGTAAACACACCAGAGACTATCTCACATTATTCAGCTTTCTACCATCTGGACTGGAACGCCTCAGGATCTCCCAGGAGGAGCTGGAAGAGGTTTGTCTGGATTTTTCCTCGTGAACCTGCTGACTGTGGTACCTGACCTCAAATAAGTACACAAAAGTGGATGACCAGGGATTTTCACATCCTTCTCTCTTACGCTGGAAATTAATATTTAATAAGAAGTTTCAATTTTGTCCACCTGGAAACTACAACATGGACTTTGTTTGAACTGTGTATTTGGAGTCTTCCTGTGTTTCTGGACCTTATTTCCTCTTCAGCTACATTTTGCTCGACCATATCATTCAAGACTGCTTATTTTGTCCAACCTAAAGAAGAAAAAAGATTAAGAATAAAAAAACATGACTTAAATGAGTTAGACCTTGTTTTTCTTTCGTCTGCTCCCTTCTTCAGGGGTCACCACAGTAAGCAAATTCTCATGAAAGATTTGTTTTACGCTGGATGCCTTTCCTGATCCAGTGGGCCCAAACTCACAGCCAGGACTCTAACCACCGAACTACCGAAGCCCACACAAATATTAGATGTAGCTAGCCTTTTTTGTTTTGTTTGTTTTTTACACTTTTGTCTTTCCAACTACTCTAATGTTCTTATGTGGACATCTGGTCTGCACCAACCAATCTAAAACCTTGCTTGATGTGATTGTGATAGAGGCAATTTGTTTTCTATAGTCTGCAGGAGCCATTGAGAGAAGTCATCATCATAAAATTAGAACAACAAATGGACTTCTGAGGTGAAACGACTGCGCCTGCTGACTCACTGCACATTGATTGAGTTCATACAGTCTGGTGATGAAGCAGCTGCGTGATGTTGGGCTTTGTCAGAGGAAAGCTGACCTGCAGCCATGTGCTGATCTCTGTGGTGTCACACCTCACCCCTCGTCTAACAGGGTGCTGGAGTTTGTTGTCTTTGCTCCTCACTACAGTAAAGCAATCTATTTCTGATGACATAGCCCATCTTAGGCCAGGTGAAGCTTCCCCTCCATCTCTCTGTCCTTCCTTCCTTTCTCACTTGTTGTTTCATTTCCCCTCCTGGCTCTTTATTCTCTTTCCCTCTACAATCCATCCATCTTGTTTGCCACTGTCTTCCGCTCTGTTCTTGTAGTTATTACTATTCCATCTCAGTTTATCCTCTTTTCCCATCTTTCCTACCCTCGGTGTTCTCTTCCAACTCTGCCGTCACCCTCTCTTCTCTGTGTGGTTATCACTATGACATATTCCATCTAGTCTTCATCTAATAAGACGGGACAGCAACTAACCAGTCAATTTATTATTCAGTGCTCGTTCACCACCCTCTGCGCTTGTCAAAAGCCCTTCTGTCTCTGCTGAAAAATGTTTTCTGTCTCTCAGCTTGACAGCCAAAACCATCTTTTTTCCCCTTCTCTGCCTCCACTTATTCACCCAGAAGACTGCCATTTCGATCTTGTAAAAGGGCTATTGTGTAACCGTGAATCAGTGATGAAAGGAAAAAAAAGCAGGCTTACTGATTTACAGCACCCTGGATAATTTGATGAACCCGTTTCGCAGCAGTTCTTGATGCAGTTGTGTCACATTCTACAATTCTTGTTAATCCAGTTTTTTTCTTCTTCTCTCCAACATGGAACAGCTTTTGGATATATTTCACAGTGTGTAAATTCATTTCATGTAACTTTTTTTGTGTGACTTGGTGTGAGTCTTAGCTCTGTTGACTTGTGTTTTTAACCTGCTTTTTTTAAACAAATGAAAAAGACCCATTTTCAAGATTTGACCAAAACATCTATAACTTTGTAATTTCACAGAAGATGGCCTTTTTCTAAAACGTTAAAATCCTTTTTAATTTCATTATTTTCCAAACAGGTTAGTCTCATAATCTTTGGATTGTGAAAAGACAATTAATCCTGAAAAGAAGAGAAAGGTGGGCATTGAACAACCGCTGACATGAATGATGCTGTTGTTTCTGCTACCCTTTTTTAGTCAAGTCGTGTTTTTTTCTCCAGTAAGTTTATTCAGTCATACGCACTCAGTTCCACAACTCTAAATAAAAAAAGACGCCAACTTTTCAGAGCTCAAAATAAATAGCTTAAAACAGTTTCTCAGCTTTTCCTCTCTGGGCTTTTAAAATCCATTCAGTGGAGTTTTGAAAGGGTTTGATAAAAAATAAAAATAAAATAAAAAACAGAATTTATTCTACTGTATGTAACCCTCCCACAGAAATTAAACAGTTTAGTTTCAACAAATCACGCTGTCTTATCTCATCTATTCAGGCAGCTCATTTATTCAGCACATCATTGTTTCATTACTGCGGTGCATTCAAAGACCTGCTTCTTCCTGTTGAAGTCCTGCCGCTCCTGCTCAATGTAACCAATTTGTTTAGCAGTGTGCAGAACGATTAAGTGTTACAACTGGAAACTGCTGTCAGAATTTGTCTGCTGATGCACAAAAGGAGACAAAAGAGAGCAGTGTTTATCTGAGATGATGTCCACCTTTGACAATACGTATCTCTTTTTACCCACACCTTGCTTTGTATTTGGTTTTCTTCGTGTGCACTTCTTCACATGTTCTTCATCTTCCTTGTCCTACATGCTGATCCCTCTCCAGTTTTTACCTTACCTTCATGGCCTGAGGCTTTTAATGAATGCCATAATGGTTTTATCATCATCGTCTATGGCCTTGACTCAACCAGAACAGCCACTCAGCTGTAAACTATAAACATGGAAGGAATTTGAACAGGGGCTGGCACCACTATCAGCTTGCTAATATCATTAGCATGATGTTAAGCAGGAATGAGTTAGAACAGACAGGTGCATGTGAGGAGGACTGTGCTGCAGAGTGGCAGCATTGTCCTGTGGGTTGTTGTTGGTCTGAATGGCTGGCTGCATGCTGCAGAGGGGTTTTGAATGCCTTCTGGGTTTAACTCTTGAATTTAGATCACGTAATTGTGAGCTCACGTCAATCCATGTCCTCTGCTGGCAGCTAGGAAAGGCTGTAAGTGTGATGAAAATCAATATCTGCTGCTCCTATTCATCTGAAAAGGTGAACAAGTGGCATTTTATTAATCTGATTGGCTGTAGATTTCTTGTTATAAACTGTGATGGGAAGGGAATTGAAATATGTTCTGCAGCTGATCTGGGTGCTGGGTTAGAGACGTGGCCTGACTGTTCACAGAGCTGCGACAGTCAGCACGTCTGATGGACTCACTGAATGGTTCAGATCTGTTCAAGTGAGGTTTAGTGGATATGAACAGTGACTATCTTATCACATAGCTCTTTGAAAGACCGCAGTTTGGAGAAATAAAGTTTAATTCTGGTACATGATCCTGTGACTAGTTCAAACAGTGGGTTCCTGCCATCTTAAAACAGTTAAAATCTTTAAAATAAGTATTATTGCATTTTCTGTGAATGCTGTTTGAGAAATTGTTGCACTGAGCTCAGTTTTTATTACACAGGTACTGTACTACTGTACAGCAGAAATAACATGGTATTCTCAACAGAAGTACTTTAGGTGTAGTTGCTGCTGGTATTTGTGCTCACAAATAAACATTAAAAACAGCAAGGTGGACTGCTTCCTCGTGGGTTGGGGGTAATTTTTTGTCTTAAGCAGTGGAGATGTCTAGGAGTTTTGTTCAAAAGTGTGGAGTGGGAGAAGGGAGGCGCATCGATGGATTGGGTCGTCTCCTTGAAGCCTCCTTCAAGGTTTTCTGTGCACTTCTCACTGGGAAGGAGCCGCTGAGGCAGACCTTGAACTTGCTGGAAGGGTTGTATGTCTTTGGCCTAACACTCTGGCAGCCCACAAGGATGAACTGAAGAGGGTTGCAAAGGCAACAGACCCATGAGGGCAACCCAGACCTGTTGTTTTTGCAACCTGGTCGTAAAAACTGACAGAAAATGGATGGATGGAAGAAACGTCTGAATGAGTTTCTATAAAGAACCGTGCAACACACATTTGACAGCAATGTAAAGGTATAAAACAGAGTTTTTATGAATAATTAGGTTTTTTTTAAAATTGTTTTAAGATGGCACCCACTGGGACTAGTCATTAGCTCATCAACCTGGCCAGAGTTGAACTCTGTTTTCAAACCGATGTCTTTCAAACAGCTATCTACAACAGGTAAGATGATGATCGTTCATGATCAGTCTTCTGAACTCCACTTCAAAAGAGCTGAACAATCACTTTGACTTGTGATATGTTTAACTTTCAGACCCTAAGATCTGTTAGCTTCTTTAAAGGTGATTGTAAATTATTTAGTCTCCTCTTCTGGCGGCTCATTTTCAATTCCTCCTGAGATCAGAGTCTGTATTATTCATTTCGAGCAGCAGACCTCCCGAGACAGTTTAGTCCAAGACTTATTGGAAAAGAAGTAATGGTGCTGAGGATATATTTTTTTAACTTCTCTAGATATGTTTTATTTTTCCCTCCTGGCAATTGTCATAGAAAAAAGAAACGATTCACAAACGTTCATCTTGTAGATTTCATCAAGTTTATTACAAAGCTGTAGAGAACAGTCAGATTCAAAGAAAGTCAATGCATCACAAGTTCAGAACTTATTAATTTATTGTCCTGTCTGAGTTCCTGGCCCATTCTGGTTTCCTGGAATGAAAAAGTTTGTTTTGTAGAAACTCATCAGGGGCATCCCTCCTTTTCCTCGTCTTATTGTTTTTCAAAACCGACAGGCGGCTAACAGCCTCACAGACAACAGAACATTTTCAAGGTTTCTTGTTGAGGGGGTGATAAGTGTCAGCTGTCCACTGACGCCTGATTCACAGACAATAATATCAAGCATTTTAATACCAATTAACAGTAATATTATTCACAATGACCTTAATGTAATAAAATTATTACCGTAATTTTTGGCCTATAACTCACAGTGTTTTGCATAATTTACATGCCCTGCGACTTATATGCCGAAGCAACGTATTTATGGATTTTTGGCTGAGATGTGACCTTTTTCGTCCATTCTGAAGGAAAATATTAAACACTACCATTTTCAGCTGATAGAAGGCACTCAAGTAGAATGGCATGTCGTTGTGTCATGTAATAGGTAAAAGTGGCTATTAGTGACACAACCGGCTTGCCATAATTACCACGTTCGTCCAGCTTGCCCGGAGCAAAATCAGCTTCATTTTGCTGCGCCGCCCTGGCAAAATGCAGCTAATTTGACCATTGAAGTGCATTTATTAAGTAAAAGTTCAACTGAGACACACCTTTACTATAAAGTCGAGCAAACAATTAATTGTTTTAGGTGCTTATCTTGTTAAATTTCAAAGAAATGCGCAGCGTTCCTCCTTCCTGATTTCCTCCCTCAGAGCGTGCTCGCGTAGCACCGAGGCAGCAAATACTTTTGAAAATGCAGCTGATTTGACCGTCAAAGTGCATTTATTAAGGAAAAGTTAAACCGAGACACACATTTACTATAATTTCAAGCAAAAAAATAATTGCTTTTAGGTGACTATCTTGTTAAATTTCGAAGAACTGCACAGCGAGTCCTCCCGTGCCCACGCCTACTGCCGCATGTCGGCTTTTGAAATGCAGCTGATTTGAACGTTAAAGTGCATTTATTAAGGAGAAGTTAGACTGAGACTCACCTTTTACTATAATTTCAAGCAAACAATTGTTTTTAAGTACTAATCTTGTTAGATTATTTTGAAAGTCCTCTTGTGCACGCTCCTGCAGTCGTCATTTGGCAGCCAATCGATTTTTGGCACAACACCGGCCCACATTTCTGGGTTGTCAGTGGTGATGCGTGACAAACACTTTGCATCAGTGGTGATTAGGGATGGGAATTGTTAAGAAATTATCAATACCAATTCCTTTATAGATGTCATTTATTGATTCAATTCCTTATCAATTCTGTTACCAATTCTCATTGGGTTAGGTAAAAAAATATATAGTACACCATTTGTGTGCATGAAGTATTTAATGCTCTTTCACCAGAACAAAAATAGAACTTTTATGAAAAAATAATTCCTAATTAACATTATTAAGGGGCTGTCCATGGTTGGAATGGGTCATAGGCTTCTATACAGTTGGACTTCTGTCCTCTTCCTCAAAAAGTTATTCTAGGTCGCTATGAGGAAATGCCTCAGTTTGTCACGAGAACACAGAATATGCAGCGGCAGCGACAGCGGAGGGAGAGGAGGAGGGAGGAGCGATCACTTGACTTTTGGCAAAAAAACAAAAGAAAACTCCAGATAAGGGATTAAGAAGGGGAAATTAATACATTTGTGTCACATATAAAACAGCCCTGCATCGCTTTGCATCGCTTTGAATGAGAACATGCGAATGCTCGCTGGCTGCGCGCTGGGACAGGTGGGGGCGTGGGTTAGGGGCCAAAAACTCCGCCCCTTCTGTTCTCTGATTGGTCCGGTCAAAAATCTACCGGAGAAATCCTTGTCTATGGGAGAAGTCCCAGACCCTAGTACGAAGCGAAGTGAAGGACAAGGGTCTGGTTTTAACCAGGCTACCAAATCATTGACAAATAAAATAAATAACTTAGGTCCAAGTACAGAGCCTTGTGGAACTCCGCATGTGATATTACAAAAATTAGATCTTACATCATCTATTTGTACAAACTGTTTCCTATTCTTCAAATAACTACATACCCACTGCAGCGCTGGTCCTCTAATGCCATATTTATTTAATTTCTCAAGGAGAATGGTGTGATCTATTTATCGAAAGCCTTTTTTAAATCAACAAATATACTTACACAATATTGTTTTTTAATTAACAGCTGTAGTTATTTGTTCCATCAATTCCATGAGAACCATTGATGTAGAATTTTTTGCTCTAAACCCATACTGACTATTACTTAAAATATCTTGCCCATCAACACATTTGTCTAATCTGGTAACAAAAAAATTTCTAACATTTTTGAGAACTGTGGTAACAAGGAAAATGGTCTGTAATTATTAAACACACATTTATCACCATTTTTAAAGAGAGGAACTACCTTGGCTACTTTCATTTTGTCTGGGAATATTCCTGTTGAAAAAGACGGCACAACAACATGACTCATTATATCTTTTACAAACATCATATCCATGTCTGCTCAGTCTTTAGATCTCTTGTCTGAAAATTTTTCTACTAGATTCATTATTTCTTCTTTATCTGTTCCATTTAGAAAAAAAAACTTTTCACACAACCTTTAATTAAATGGTTCACATTTTTATCTACTTGAGGTATTTTAGCTGCAAGGCTAGTTCCAACATTGACAAAATAATGATTAAAGCCATTTACAATTTCTTATGAATATGAATATAATATTTATATATTATTTTACAGATAATGGGAGTGGTGGCACAGAGGTTAGAGAAGGTGGTCCTCTTATCGGAAGATCGCCAGTTCAACTCCCAGTTAAGGCACCATCAAAATGTGTGTGGGAAAGGTGAAAGACCCACACCTGCCTCCGCTTTCATTTGCTTTACTCCAGGCCCTTGAGCAAGGCCCTTAAACCTCCTCCATCTGCTCCCCCGGGTGCCCTAGATGGCAGCTCCCTGCTCCACGCAGAGGGCTGTGGTAGCTCGTCTGTGGTTGCATCAGGAAGGGCATCCAGCATAAAAAACAATTTCCAAGTCTTTGTGCAACTTAGCTCAATGCTTCTAAAGACGGGAGCAGCCGAAAGAAAAACACATACAATTATACCCATTATAGATATTTCCAAATGGAAAAAGATTATGGGTACATATCAGCGTGTTTAAAATGCATCATGGAGAAAAAAATACCTCCAGTTATCTGATCTGATGCTAAAAGACCATGACAAAGCTGCAGTGTGTGGTGCACTGAGAGTTGGAGTGGGCTCCTACTGGAATAAAAGCATGTCTGACGCAGCATGTGACCCTGGCATGTCTGTGGAAGCATGTTGGTGTCAGATGTGCAGGGTTTGGTTGGTGACCCACCCTCTGGTGGAATAATTTCTCATGCGCTGCCACACACAGACCACCTGTCAGATAAACCTGCACAAACACTCTCCACAGCCAGACGGTTTGCCTGCTGAATAGCAAAGAAGGGGACACATCAGTCTGGCTCTCCTTTATCTCCATTCACCTCTTGCTCTCTTCATCTCTGGTCCATCTCTTGCTCTCATCCTGCATTTTTATTTATTTAACCATTCTCTTTCTGTTCTCTCAATATCATCATTCCTCCTCTAGCCTTTTTTCCCACTCAGTTATTTCCCTCCTCTCTTCTTTCCGTCTCCGTTATTCCCTGAGCAACAGTGTGCAACCCCTCATCCCCCACCAGACACAGAGAGGGAGAGAGAGAGAGGGAGAGAGATAGAGAGAGGGGAAAACTACTGAGATGAGCAGGCGAGGAAGAGGGAGCAAAAAACATAAAGAGGCGCAGAGGAATTGATGAAATGACACTGGGGGGGAGTGTGTAAAGTGAAACAGCCAACGCCAGTGACAGTATAGACAAAGACAGCATCAGAGTGCACGTCTGTTATTCGTTTCACACACACACACCCTCACCCTCGAGCAGATTCAGCCGAGCTGTGTGAGTGTGAGGCAGCATGCGAAGTGATATCCCTGCTTCCACACAAGCTGATGGACTAACTTAATCACAAGTGACACACACACCCACTGTGCGCACACTCACTGGCACAACTCAATTATAGGCTCGTGGACACACTCACCACCTTCCTGGCAGGAGCAGAAGAAGTCAACATGGGTCTCGTGATGGGAACCTTCTCCATGCAGTCCAAGCAAGTGAGCTTCCGCAAAGGTAGGGATGGAGATTCTGAAGTGTTGACAATGACTCAGACGGGGGGAAGCGAGAAGCTGCAGATGTCATGATGTGTGTGTGTTTGTGCTCAATTCTTTGGACAGGCTGTTAGGAATATTTTGCATCGAACAAATGAAGTTTATTGATGGTTTGTTGTTCACTCACCAGGCCACCTGCCCCCTGTTTGAACTGTGTGTGTGTGTGTGTGTGTGCACCATTGGCTATGTCTATAATAGGTGATGTTATTACCCCTGTCTGTTTACCATGCCAGCCTTGTCTTTGTTTTTCCTGCTGCTGACACATGACACATGTTTCTTGTGTGTGTTCTTACACATTTACCACAAATGTGAGCAGCCACATCAATTACTGCAGACATGTGTTATTGTTTAAGGTCTTTAAGGACTCTCTTTGTGTGTGTGTGTGTGTTGTGTGGTGGCTGTGATTGTGTGTGTTTAGCTGTAAATCAGGGTGGGAGGAATCCTCCTGTCTTTTGACGTGGCACGTCCCGCATACATTGACCTTAAACCTTGATGTTTATCACCGTCAGACGCAGAAAGGCATCGCACCCTCACAGTCCAGAGCCAGAGAGCATGAGCGAGATCATTTTTCAGCTCTGTTTGGAAAAGAGAGGATGCAATCCAGAAATGTATAATTGAACCATTAACCACAGTGAGGCTGTGCAAATTGAATGCATATGCTGTGACAAAAACTGTTCATGTTGATTAAATGCTGCAATTTTTGTGCAGAAAAAACGCCTTCAGGTTGTGTGCATTTTCTGTTCGTCATCAGAACAAAAGCTGTAAAAGTGCTTCAGAGATCATGCATATGTAAATGTCTTCCTGTTCTACAAACATATCATCCTGCGTGGGTTGTGTTATTTTCTTGACCTGCGTATAGCTCTCAGCATGCAGATACTTCAGATGCGAGCTAAGCAGATACTTAAGGCATTTTAAAAATGTGAATAATTCCTCCCAGACCAACCCACACATCAAGAACTCTGCTATAGGCAACACGATTGCCAGTTAAAAGGCTTACACACAAATCCTGATGGAAATTTGGCCAATTTTAATTCTTTCTATGGGTGCAGCTTGTTTTGTTTGCCTGGTGTGAGGAGGAAAAGGAAGGAAAACGGGGGTGAGCATTTGGAGAAAAAAGTTGAAAGGGGAGGTGAGATTGCTTCTCATGGGAGCGGGAGCGCATGTGTGTTGAAGGATGTAAGTGTGTTCACCATCTGCTGCAGTGTCATAAAGCGCTGCCTAATGAAAGCAGGGCAGGATTCATGTTGCATGGAAGGTTGGCCCACCCTTGATTGCAGCCCAACATGAGGTAGCATCCAACTCCATGTATCAGAAAGAAAAATATCTTTTAAAATTTTACCCACTGGTTAATTTGGTGAAGTCAGATATAACTTCTTATGATGAAAAAACTGTTGTTTGATTTATTGCTTATTTTTCCTCATTGCTGATTGCCTCACACATATTAGACCATATGTTACAAATACTTAAAAATTAAAACTTCACACAGACCAGTAGTCTGTATCAGATGCCATTGCTGATCATCGAAAAATGGGTGTCGTCAACAAAGTCTTATTGTCATCGGAACAATAATAAAAGAACAAAATACAAATATTAAAAAACATACATACATATGTAGCGCCCCCTAGCACCCTTGGCATTAATGAAGGTGGCTAACCTGAGTTCTCTAAACCAGTTGGTATCTCTACCTGTAAACTGTGAATCTATATTAAACAACCAGTATAACACAGAAGAATATACATTTGCTTTAAACAGATGAACAGTTTAATAAACAACAAATTAAACAACAAACCGGTCTTTTTACTTTGCAATTAGATGTAATGATACTTTTTAACCCCTTTAAACAAAAAAAGGAAACTTAAAGCCGGCTGCTAACTAAAAATATAGTTCGGGTCATTGCAGGCCTGATGTTGGTGCACTTGCGCTAACATTCCCCTTCAACCATGTCCTCGATCACCTGAATACCTCCGTCTCCCGGAGGTCAGTCTCGCCATAGTCCGTCTGCTTCCGTCCGATGTCCTCCGCAGGGTTGAAGAATAGACCTTTTACCAGTTGACGTCATCGCGCATGCGCACTCGCATTTTTCGAGACTCAACCGGAAGCACGGGCACGCAACTGGAGTGTTGTCGTTACTGGCAACGGTCGCGGTGGAGAAATAAGACTTTTATTGTGTTTATAATTGTTCCAGGCAACTTCAACGAGTAAAAGAAGAAGGTGAGACTTGTTCGTTTTACAACGTCCCTCTGGGAAAGTCGAGTAGAGCGACTAAAAGAAGGAAGATGTGGAGCAAACCAGTACCACCGCCGGCCGGTACAGGCAGGATTTCACCCCGGCACGAAGCATCAACGTGTGTGCGTTTTTTATCTGGCATGGACATTAATGATCCAAGCTCCGTGGATTACGTTCCTACATTACATCTTGGATATGGGAAACAGACAGGGCGGAGAACGATCTCCCGCAGCGGAATGCTACTGGACAGCTGCTAAGCTAGCAGCAGCTAGCTAGTTCGACGAGACCGCGTTGTTCTTCGGTCCGCTGCGTGTGTTGGGGTTTCTGCCTGTTTCGACCTGCGACATGCAAGGAGATTCTTCCTTCGGCCCCACTGAAGAGCAGGTGAGTGGAATGTCAAAACGTTTGATAAGCCAACCGTTAACCGAATCTTCTAAAATCATTAAGCTACCAGTAAATGCATGATTTTTTGAGCCGGGACTTAGTGGCTCCTGGCTGGGTGAAGGTTCAGGCAGCCCCGCGCGCACGGTTCATCTGTAGCCAGGACTTAGTGGCTCCTGGCTGGGTCCAGCCGGTTCTGGACCTCCAGGGCGCACTGGATCAGGTGTAGCCGGGACTTAGTGGCTCCTGCCTGGGTGAAGGTTCAGGCAGCCCCGCCGCGCGCACGGTTCATCTGTAGCCAAAAAAGCAACCCTGTCTAAGACAATGTGTATGGGCGTGCGGTTTCCTCCTCTCGTGTCCGCGGCACAATGTTCAGGCGTTTTGACCAGCGGTTGTTCACTATTTTAAGAAAACAAGCTTCTAAATTACAACTCGCTATCATTACGAAGCTCCTCGGCCCCTTGCTGAGCCCCTGCATCCGGTTAGGGCTTTTTGCCGTCCAATCAGAACGCTCGTTTCAGGCGAGCTTTGCGTGATGACGTCAACTGGTAAAAGGTCTATCCATGCCCCGGTCCGCTTGCGGCTCTCTCTGCTGGCAAGCCGCCAACTGCCCGACGAGTCCCGCTAGCAATAGCCACTGAGCTAGCGGCGTAACAAACTGTTCTCTGGGGGGTTGTTCACCCACGCAGCTTCAACATCCACAGGTCGGCGGGAGTCTTTCTCTACTCCCTCAATGGCACGGACAACAGTTCAGTGAAGTGTCTCCACAACGACAGTCCATTCACTTTCAATGGAGAATCATGGCGTCCACCTTCGCGCTCTTTTTAGTCTTCCTCCCGTCCTCCTCTCTCGCGCACGCAAGCCCCTCCCACACCCGAAAGTCCATCTTCCTCCCCGACAACCAAAATAAAATCCCAAACTACTTTTACAAACAGTTATTAATACAAACAGTATTGAGCGTACATTAAACTCCCAACACAGTAGGTTTACATGTTCCATAAACACAAACGTTAAACACCATTTTCTTATTCATTCATTCACTATTAACTTAAAATAAATATGAACTCAAACCACAGGGTTACACATACATATATACAGTGGTGGGCACAGACCGCTAGGGAGCGCTAAAGTGCTAATCCGCTTACAGTGGACCTAAACTTGAGCACTGTGGACAAGATGATACAATACAACATGTTATACAGGAATGGCAAAAATATGAACAAGAACGTAAATATATGAAGAGAATTTGAAAAGAAAAAAGTTGTAACATATTAGATGCACCACAACATAAATTAGAGAGCAAACATTTCCAAACTTTAATTAGATGGAGGATAAGAGGATAAGAAAATAGCCAACTTTAACCCAATTTCTGTTATTCCTCCATGGCTTTTCCCTAAGATAAATAAAAATACAAGATTACTTAAAAAGAAAAATATTTGGAATATACCGGTAATAGAAATAGGGGTAAAAACTGATGAGTATTTAAGCGGATCATATTATAAATATCTAAAAATTTATACAGATGGATCCAAAAATCGTAAAGGATGTGTGGGAATAGGGGTATAGACACCAGAGTTTAAAATTCACATTTCTGAAAGACCATCAGATCACCTTTCAGTTTTCACAGCATAAAAGATGGCAGTTACATTAAGTTTACAGTGGGTGGAAGAGGTGAGACCAGACAGGGTGGTGATATGCACAGACTCAAAAGCAGGCTTAGAAAGTATTTTTGGGAAAAGGAAACAATAGGAAAGACTTACTATTTGAAATGTAACACAGTCTATTTAGATTAAACAGGTGGCATTGATGTCTGGTTTTGCTGGGTACCAGCTCATGTAGGGGTAATAATAGGAAATGGTAAGGCTGATAAATTAGCAAAAAGGGCTTTAGAAATGAAAATAATTGCAATTCCTTTTGGGAAAGCGGAAGGGAAATCACTTGTAAAGAATAAAGAACAGGAAAACTAGCAAAAAAAAGGTGGAATGAAGATCAGAAAGAAAGAAGTTTATATACAATTCAAAAGCCAATAGCAATTAGGAATATTAATATGAGAAACAGAAGGGAAGAAACCATAATGGCCAGATTAAGAGTAAGTCATACCAATTTAAATGATATTTTATTTTTAATAGGGAAGAAAAATGATAATAAATGTGAAAGATGTGGAGAGAAAAACTGTAGAACACATATTGATGAACTGTAAAACATAGGACTATGAAAGAGAATTTAAAAAGAATGGTTGAAAGGACAGAACAAGAATCTTATTTTTATTTTAATTTATTTATTTCAGATAAAAAACAAAACTATTTACAAAACGAGAAATAAAACAATACATGAAATGCAAGGAAGCATAAGAAGAATAAAATCATATATCTGCCCCTTCTCAAACAATTTTTTTCAAACACTCGATTCAAACAACAATCACATATAAATAATATAACATGATCAATAACTCATCACACTAACCAAATATAAGAATTAGGATATAAACCAACTTATGAATATTTATTCAGTAATCTTTACTGTGCAGCTTTAGTATCATTGTCCAAACCATTCCACAGACCATTTCCCTTGAAGGAAACGTAACAGATGTGTGTAAAGTAAGGAAATCATTCTTAAAAGTACAAGATTAATGAATAGAATTTAATAGATGTAGTAGGGAAATATTGTTACAGACTCAAAGAAGGCATTCAATACAGGAGCAACTGAACTTGATTTTTATTTATTTACAAATAAAGTCCAGTTGTTCTGTATTGAACGCCTTCTTTGATTTTATCATGTCCTGGACGACTGA
>JBBPBX010024861.1:26673-39344 GCA_038048925.1 Garcialebias charrua | reverse complement strand
CATCTTCATCATCCTCACTGACTTCAGTCTCTGAAGAGCTGCAATCATCTCCATAAGTATTTAGATATGGGTTCCTGGTAGTTTCTCCTTCTCCACAGTCCTCTCCACCAGTTGCTGCTTTCATCTGGTCAACTGAGCTGCTGGTTGGAAGATCTTGCTCTTTTACTTGGTGCTGATGAAGCTGTAAAAACAGAGGCTTCTCTTCATCTTCCTCATTCTTCCAAGGAACCGCAGTGAATGCAAACCCGGTGTCATCAGTCTCCTTTATCACATAAAACTGCTCCCCCTCTTGACTGGTCCACATTTCCTCCTCTTCCTCCTTTATGTTGAGGGTGTCTGGATCCTGTTGGTCCACACCAAGCATCCGTACTTCAGGAGCTTCTTCTTTAATCAGCACCTTCTGCTGAACATCTGCAGGGACCACTGAAAACATGAACATCAGGCACAATTATAACTTTATATTCACACATACAGTGGTGCTTGAAAGTTTGCTAAGCCTTTAAAACTTTCTAAATTTCTGCATAAAAATGACTAAAATCTCATGAGATTTTCACGCAAGTCCTAAAAGTAGATAAGGAGAACCAAGTTAAACAAATGAGAAACATTTTTTATACTTGGTCATTTATTTATCGAGGAAAATTATCTAATATTACATGTTTTTTCCTGAGATTTGTCAAGCTATTTGATCAATAATGCAATACAGTATTTTCCTCCCTATATGTCACAGTTCCCCTTCAGTCGGGTCACTGCAGTGCAACACAGAATATATGAGAATTGCGCCACGAGCGGTTCACTTGAAGCATTACAATCACGCCTTTTAAGGCAAGTGAGGCGTCTACATCTCCAGAGGCCACGCCCCTCTGGAATAAAGACGCAGGACGCCTCACGTCCGGCCTCTTTTGCGCACTTCACCTTCGCTTGAAGCTGAACTCTTCGTGGGATTTTTCTTCTCTCTGGCTAAACTACCTGACTGGAGGTGAGCATGCTCCCTACCCAAGGCATCACGAGAGAGCATCGTCCCGCGAACTGCTTAGTTGGCTAACTAAGCTCAGAAGAACCGCTGTTTTCACGGCTAGCTAGCTCCTGCTAACTTAGCCGCGCGCTCTGTTTGTTAGCTTCGTCTAACTTGTTAGCTCCATCTAACAGAGGCGCCTTCGTCGAACAGCTCGACTAACAACTCGACGCCTTCCACCACCAAGAATGGCTCCCGAGAAGGCTAAGAGGAAGACAAAGCACTTGAGCAAGGATACAGGACCGGCTATCCCCGGGTCACGGCCCTGCCCGAACGACTGCAGATTCGTCATCGCCTCTTCTGACACCCACGAGGCCTGCCCCGTGTGCCTGGGTATGGTTCACGCGAAGGAGGCTCTGACTAAACCAGACACGTGCCCACACTGCAGCCAGCTCCGTCTGGCTGTGAGGGAGAGGCGCGTGGAGCTCGTGGCCAAGACGATGAAGAAGGCAAGCGCGAAGAAGAACCCGCTCCCACCCAAACCGCTCAGGCCCTCAGCTGAGCTCGAGGCCGACGCGATGGAGGGGACCTCAGCCCGGTTCTGGGGGAGCAGAACGGACCTCGATGAGGAGATGCGGGACAGCTTGGCCCAGTCGAACTTCGACTCACATGAGCTCCTTCAGTCAGATGAAGCGTCTCTCACGGCCTCGTGCGACATGTCTGACGTGGACGAAGAACAGGAAGACGACGGGGACTTCTCCCAGGGAGCGACACCAGCTCCGGGCGAGGCGGAGGGCTCCGGCACGGCCCTGCTCGAACTTTGCCGCAGGGCAGCTGAGACTCTGAAGGTGAGCTGGCCCGAACCCCCTCCCCGCCAACAACAAACCAGACTGGCTGGCAGCTACTTTCTGGGAAGGCAGCAGGTTCCGGCGAGACACAAAATGCCTTTGTTCCCAGACTTTTTGACCGAGCTGACCCGCTCATGTGCTGCCCGAAAGCTCCACTCTCCCTGCCTTTAGCCCAGTTCCTGGATGTCGACAATATGGAGGTGGCGGGCCTGGGCCGCATGCCGCCGATAGACGAGACTGTGACAGCGTATTTGGCACCAAAAACGTCCAGCTCGAAACCAATGCTCCCGAGTAAGCAGTGCCGCACGACAGCACTCCAGCAGGAGAAGAGCTACCGGGCGCAGGGCCTTGCCGCACGTGCCCTCAACATGGCGTCCATGCTCCAGGCCTATCAGGCCGAGAAGCTGCAGGAGCTCCAGCAGTCGACTTCTAAGAAGCAGGCTGCTGACACGCTGGAGGAAACACGCAGGACAGCTGACTTCATCCTCCACCTGACGTGTGCAGCAGCTATCGCACAGGGTAAGGCCATGGCTGAGCTAGAAGTGGCACAGAGGCATCTGTGGCTCACTTTGACAGAGCTGCCCTAGAGCCAACGCTCCGCATTCCTCCACCAGGCTGTGGAGCCCTCAGGATTATTTGGAGGTGCCCTGGAGAAAATTCAGCACCGCTGTGACCAGAGGCGCAAGCAGGAAGAGGCCCTGCGTGAAGGTTTGCCCAGAAGGCAGTTTTCACACCAGAGGTACTCCAGTGGGCACAGGAACGCGCCGCAGAGACAGCATTTGCTTCCCCGCAGACCTGCTCTGAAGAGGCAAAACCTGGACTCCAGTGAGCAAAGAGCTCCATCCACCTCAGAGCCACGCGGCCGCGTACCGCAGGGTCAGGCCTGGTCCAAGCACAGGTTTGTCCCCAGGAAAACTGGACCGACTGGACAGCCTAGGACGTCATCCTCGAGCAGGGACAGGAAGCAGAGGGTAGCCTAACTTCCCAGCTGCCTCTGACACAACCCAGGCATCTTCACCCCAGTGGAAAAAGAAGAACCGACTGTTGTTCACCACAGACTGCGGTAAAAAGACCTAGACTAACTGGTCATGTTTGTTCAATGCACAAAACACTCTTTTCCGTGTGTGTAATAAAGAACAATTATTGTTTTCAAACAATAAAAACCCAAAAGGTGAAAAGTGTCCTGTTTCACGTATCAGCACAAAAACACATCCTTTTTATGAAACCAGGGTCAATAAAGGGGTCACACAGTCGTTCAGCATGGTCTGTCGACTCCCCTCTTATGAGACCGAGAAAAAAACTGGGCAACAGGAGTCCACATTATGTGGGACATCTCGGTCGAATAAGCCCAGCTCCGCCATTAACACAACGTCCACCAGAGGGCGACACAGGCCCTCAAGTGGAATCAGGCTCCCTGTCACACAGCGGGCACATTGTGACGTTCACCCCCCACCCCTCCTCTCCCGAGTTAACTCCCGAGTTAATCTTTGGCAGCACGGTGGCACAACTGGTAGAGCTGCTGCCTCTCAGCGAGAAGGTTGCCGGTTCAAATCCCGGTCCGGGGGCCTTTCTGGGTGGAGTTTGCATGTTCTCCCCGTGCATGCGTGGGTTTCCTCCGGGTACTCCGGTTTCCTCCCACAGACCAAAAAACATGCTTGTTAGGCTGATTGGTGACTCTAAATTGACCCTAGGTGTGAGTGTGAGAGTGGATGGTTGTTTGGTGTGAGTGAGACAGGTCCCTCTTGTAAATGAGTCCCCGTGACTCAACGAGGCTAGCCTGTATAAATAAAGGTTGAATGAATGAATGAACTTCATATGCCTTCCAGGCTCTCCGCTCACGCGAGAGCGTGGGCAGCTTGCGAACCCTCACGATGGGTGATGGAAGTTGTAGTTCTGGGATACAATTTGCAGTTCTGCAGACGTCCACAACCCTTTTCCGGGGTGGTTACGTCATCAATATGCGCCGCTCGCGCCCAGATGCTGAGAGAAGAAATCAGCTCGATTTTAGCCAAGGGTGCAGTGAAAGTTGTCCCTCCTCAGGACGTGAACAGGGGATTGCACAGCAAGTACTTCGTCGTTCCGAAGAGAGGTGGCGCTCTCAGACCTATTTTGGATCTGAGACGTTTGAACAGGCGACTCAGATCTTACAAATTCAAAATGCTGACGCTGAAACAAGTGATCCAGTCCGTGCGTCCGGGAGACTGGTTCTGCAGCGTGGATCTGAAAGATGCTTATTTGCACGTCAGCATCCGCCGAGCCACCGGAAGTTCCTACGCTTTGCCTTCGAGGACGTCGCATTCGAGTTCCAGACGTTACCCTTCGGCCTCAGCACAGCCCCCCGCGTGTTTACAAAATGCCTGGAGGCGGCGCTGTCACCCATGAGGGCCCAGGGCGTCCGAGCGCTGGACTACATCGACGACGTGCTGATTCTGGGGAGCTCCAGAGAACAGGTGAAATTATTCATTCATTCATTCAACCTTTATTTAGTCAGGTAAATCTTTTGAACCTCATGGGCTCATTTACGAAAGCGACCTGCTAAAACTAAAGAACAATGAACAGCAGTGGTAGAATTTCCTTAAACAATAAACAATAAACAAACAAACAATAAACAATAGAAAACAAAAGAGAGAAAAAAACAAAAGAAAGTTTTTTTTTTTGTTTTTTTTTTAAACAAAGTATCAAAAAACTAGCAAAACATTATAAGGTAGACGTATAAAATCAAAGACAGGAACAAATCTGCATTGGTTTTTGCAAGGATTCCAACACACATTACACACAGAGCCTGTGATTTTGCACCTAGAATCTCTGGGTTTTGTGATAAATTCAGAAAAAAGCCATTTATCCCCATCACAGCAGATTGTTTTCCTTGGTCTGGAGTTGAACTCTGTTCTGTATAGAGCGAGGTTGTCAGAAAAGAGAGTCTCAGACCTGCAACACTGCTCAGCTCTGTTCAGATTGGGCAACACTGTGACTTTAAAATGCTGCCAGCATCTTCTGGGCCTCATGGCAGCAGGGCTCGTTGCTTTTCAACTCGGTTTGATGAAAATGCGTGCTTTCCAAATTTGGGTGAGCAGGCAGCAGCGAGGCCCCGCCACCCCGGTATAAAGAATGTCAGTGGACCCAGCCTGCATGGAGGTTCTGCAGCCATGGAGGGACACCTCCATGATAAGCAGAGGTGTCCAGCTGGGCAGGGTGCTGTCCCGAGTGTTGGTTACGACGGACGCCTCCAAGTCAGGTTGGGGCAGTCTTTGTCAGAATCAACACGCACGGGGGGATGTGGTCTCAGACGGAGGCCCAGTTGCACATAAACCAGCTCGAGCTGCTCGCTGTGTTCCTGTCGCTAAAACATTTTCACAGGAGGGGTCTGATTTCATGCCAACATGTTCTAATCAGATCGGACAACACCTGTGTAGTTTTCTATGTCAACAGAGAGGGGGTACTCACTCCCCACCCCTCCTGAGGCTGACCCAGGAGCTGTTAACGTGGTGCAACTCACGTCTCCTGTCACTCAGAGCGACGCACGTGCCAGGAGAGCTGAACTATGGGGCGGATGCCCTGTCGAGAGGAGTGCCCCTCCACTCAGAGTGGCGTCTGCACCTTCGCATTGTGAACCAGATCTGGGTACAATAAGGGAGAGCAGACGTAGATCTGTTCGCAACCAGGGAAAACGCCCACCTTGCTATGTTTCACTCCATATGGGACCTGAACACATCTCTCGGGTCAGACGCGTTCGCCCACGAGTGGTTGGCGTCAAAGCTCTATTATGCCTTCCACCCTGTAGCGTTAATTCAGCCGACGCTGGAACGTGTGCGCAGGGAGAGGGGGCCTCTCTCTGATCCTGGTGGCCCCCAGGTGGCTGAAGAAGGCATGGTTTGCAGAGCTGGTCTCACTGTTAGCAGGGACACTGTGGCAGTTGCCCGCTCACCGAGACCTTCTATCACAGGCCCACGGGCAAATCTGGCACCCACGACCGAGCCTGTGGCAGTTGTGGGTCTGGCCGCTGAGAGGAACAAACTGATCAACTTTGGTTTACCCAACAATGTGGTAAATACAATTCAGAATGCATGTGCTGTGTCCACTCAAGACACTTTACGCACGAAAATGGCATGTTTTTGAGATCTGGTGTGTGGAAAGGAATATTGTGCCATATTCCTGTAACATAGCACAGCTCCTCATTTTTCTACAGGACCTGTTAGATAAAGGCCGTTCCTTTTCCACCATTAAGGTCTTTTTGTCAGCCGTATCAGCATGCCACGAGGGGTGGGGCGGCAAGTCTCCCGGCTCCCACCCTCTCGTGATCCGGTTCATGAAGGGAGTTATGAAAGTGAGGCCTCCGAGCAGGGTCCTAGCCCCACAGTGGGACTTAACTCTGGTCCTGGAGGCCCTCTGTGATCTTCCTTTCGAGCCTTTGCAGAGCGCTAAAATTGATTTATTGTCTTATAAGACTGCTCTCCTTTTAGCTCTATGATCTGCTAAACGTGTTAGGGACCTGCATGCATTGTCAGTTCACCCACTATGCAGTCAGTTTGCTCAGGATGGGTCAAAGGTCACTCTGCGACCAAACCCAGCTTATTCACCTAAGGTCCCAACTCTTAATTACAGAAGTTTGGACTTTGAATGGTCAGCTTTTCCTCCTCCTCCGGTTCTGTCCACAGAACAGAGGCGTCTTAACACGCTCTGCCCTGTGCGGGCTCTGCGTGTTTACATGGAGAGAACTAGCAGCTGGCGTAAATCAAATCAGCTGTTTGTATGCTTCGTTGCTCCTGTCGCAGGCAAAGCACTGTCAAAGTAGCGCCTCTCCCACTGGGTGACAGAGGCTATTTCTAGAGCATAAAGCAGCAGAGGTCAACAGGTGCCCAGTGGTGTACACGCTCACTCAACCCGAGGGTTAGCCACTTCCTGGGCTTTGTTTAAGGGGGTGTCATTAGCAGACATCTGCGCTGCTGCTAATTAGACCTCTTCTAACACGTTTATAAGATACTACAGCTTGGATGTCACAAATCATGACGTCACACAGGCTGTGCTCTCATCAAAGGAGAGCTGAACGTACTACCGCCTTATCTGTTTGGGCCTAATGTTGCACAAAGCATGCATTTCCAGGGCGTGATGGTATGTTCCCATATATTCTGTGTTGCACTGCAGTGACCCGACTGAAGGGGAACTGGAGGGTATGCACCATAACCAATGTTCCCCGAGGGAGGGGAACAAAGTGCAACACTCTTTCAATGCACAAGCTCAGGCGAAGTGCTTACAGAGGCCGGACGTGAGGCGCCCTGCGTCTTTATTCCAGAGGGGCGTGGCATCTGGAGACGTAGACGCCTCACTTGCCTTAAAAGGCGTGATTGTAATGCTTCAGGTGAACCGCGAGTGGCACAATTCCCATATATTCTGTGTTGCACTTTGTTCCCCTCCCTCGGGGAACATTGGTTATGGTACATAATCTCCAGTTTTTTTGTGCATAATTTACATATCCTGCGACTTATAGGCCGAAGCAAGATATTTATGGATTTTTCCCCCCATACAGTATTTATAAACCAGCAGCACGGTGGCTCAACTGGTAAAGCTGCTGCCTCTCAGCGAGCAGGTTCCCGGTTCAAATCCTGGTCAGGGGGCCTTCCTGGGTGGAGTTTGCATGTTCTCTCCGTACATGAGTGGTTTTCTCCAGGTACTCCTGTTTCCTCCCACAGATCAAAAACATGCATGTTAGGCTGATTGGTAACTCTAAATTGTCCCTAAGTGGAAGTGCAAGAGTGAATGGTTGTTTGTCTCATTTGTCTCCATGTGGCCCTGTGAGGGACTTGCGACTTGTCCAGGGTGTACCCCGCCTATCGCATAGTGATTGCTGGACATTAGGGGTTGAACGAGTACATACTTTTTAACCTCGACATTAACATAAAAAAACTCGAACGACGCTCGAGTAGCCGATGACGTCACAGTGTCTTACGATGCAAAATAAATAAATAAATATAAATGCCTAAAAACGTCTTTACAAAAAGAAAAAAAAGACCAACAAAGCATTGGGAGCATTTATTATGCTCCTATCATTTATCATACTGCACATAAGTCACAGGAAAAACAAAACTATTAGTTATATTAATAATATTAAAAGTGAAAGTATAAAGCGATGAAAACCGAAACTTAAAAACAAATGGGGCCACAGCCACACCGTACCACCGCCTGCAGCTGTGCAATTTAGGTTTACTTTTAGAGATTGTGTTTATAGATTTTTGGTAGCTCTAGAGAGATGAATATTTGTTTTTTTTTGTTTGTGAAACGAGAGAAAGGAAGCCGTTTCGGCCGTGTTATAATATGGGACCTGCATTGCAACACTGCCCTCTGCTGTCACAATCTACTACAAAGAAAGTCAACACGAAGTAGCGCATTTTATAAAATTATAAACTGTTTTACCTTTTTGACAAGACGGCCTGCTCCATTAACATCCGTGCGCACACAGGAATCCATTTTGTAGCGTCTACTAAAAGCTAAAAGCTGCCCCGCGCGCTGTGAAATGTGAAATGTGACGTCACTACGGGTACCCGAGTTGGACAAAAAAGCCTCGATAGAAGTCAAAGCACTCGAGCTGTCGAAAACTTGGGTACTCTGTTAATGCACTACTGGACATGGGCACCGGCGATCCCTGTGACCCAAAATGGAAGAAGCTGGTAAAAGATAATGGATGGATGGATTTATAAACCAATTATTGGTTGAGATATGACCGTTTTCATTCATTCTGACTGAAAAAAAGAGCAGTCTAGTATCAGCCATTTGATAGTAGCAGAAAGGCATGCTTTGTATCATGTAATAGGTAAACGTGGCTATAATGACAAATTCGAAAAATGTTAAGACAGATACAACTGGACTTTATTTATTACATTGTATTGTTTTTTTTCTGGAACTTTTCTGAATTTTCCATGTCCTGGATGACTGAGAATCTTCACCAGCTATTATTGATACAATCGGCTTGCCACGGTCTCCCCACCTTCGTTCTGCTCGCTGCTTGGACTAATTGTCAAACCAGCTGCACCGCCCCAGTGAAATGCAGATAATTTGAAAAGTAAAGTACATTTATTAAGCAATCGTTAGACTGAGACATACCTTTGCTAAAATTTCGAGCAAACAAAAAATTGTTCAGGTGCTTTTATTGTTAAATTTCTCAGAAACGAGCAGCGTTCCTCCTTCTTTTTCCTCCCTCTGCGCGCTCCCGCAGCACAGAGTCAGCAAAACCATTTTTGAAATTCAGCTGATTTGACCATTAAAGTGCATTCGTGTCAGGAGACAGAGGGAGAAGAGGAAAGTGAAGAATGTAGGACTGAGGGTTGCAACTCTAAATGTGGGGACAATGACAGGCAAAGGCAGAGAGCTAGCTGACATGATGCAGAGAAGAAAGGTAGATGTTTTATGTGTCCAAGAGACCAAGTGGAAGGGCAGCAAGGCTCGCAGTATTGGAGCAGGGTTCAAACTGTTTTACCATGGTGTGGATAGAAAGAGAAATGGAGTAGGGGTGGTCCTGAAGGAGGAGTTGGCAAAGAATGTAGTAGAGGTGAAGAGAGTGTCAGATAGGGTGATGTGCCTGAAGGTAGAAGTAGAAGGTCTGATACTAAACATCGTCAGTGGTTATGCTCTACAGGTTGGATGTGATAGGGAGGAGAAAGATACATTTTGGAAAGATTTGGATGAAGTGATAGAGAGTATTCCCAGGAAGGAAAGAGTGGTGATCAGAGCAGACCTGAATGGACATATTGGTGAAGGAAACAGAGGGGATGAGGAAGTGATGGGTAGGTTTGGCGTCAAGGAAAGAAACCAGGAAGGACAGATGGTGGTGGATTTTGCCAAGAGAATGGAAATGGCTGTAGTCAATACTGTACTTATTTCCAAAAGCGGGAGATACATAGAGTGACCTATAAGAGTGGAGGAAGGAGTACGCAGGTCGACTACATTCTGTGTAGAAGAGGAAACCAGAGGTAGATTGGAGACTGTAAGGTTGTGGCAGGGGAGAGCGTGGCCAGACAGCATCGGATGGTTGCGTGTAGAATGACTAGTTGTGAAGAAGAGAAAAAGAGTAAAATCAGAGAAGAAGATCAAATGGTGGAAGCTAAAGGAAGAATGTTGTGAGAAATTCAGAGATGAGCTGTTAAAGGCTCTGAGTGGTAAGAAAGAGCTCCCAAGGGACTGGGCTACTACAGCAACAGTAATTAGAGAGACAAGTAGGAAGGTACTTGGTGTGTCATCTGGACACAGAATGGATGATAAGGAAACCTGGTGGTGGAATAGTGAAGTGCAGGACGCCATTCAAAAAAGAGATTAGCCAAGAAGAAATATGACAGTGAGAGGACTGAAGAGAGGAGACAGGAATATAAGGAGATGGGACGTAGAGCAAAGAAGGAAGTAATAATAATAATAATAATAAATTCAATTTATACCGCACTTTTCATTAATAAAAATCTCAAAGTGCTACAACAATAAAACAAGTGATAAAATCAAATAAAATCAATAATGGTATTAACTAAGATTAAAAACAGAATCATGTGGAGGCAGAATAGGCCTGCTTAAAAAAATAAAAAAATAAAAATAAAAAAATAAAAAAATAAAGCAAGTGATAAAATCAAGTAAAATCAATAATACTATCAACCAAGATCAAAGATAAAATCATGCGGGGGCAGAATAGGCTTGCTTAAAAAGAAAAGTCTTTAAACCGCTTTTAAAGTCAACCAGTGACTGTGGAGCTCTCAGGCAGTCAGGGAGGGAGTTCCATAGGCGGGGGGCAGCCACACAGAATGCCCTGTCTCCCATGGTCCTTAATTTGGTTCGTGGAATGTGAAGTAGATTACTGTTCTGTGATCGTAGAGACCGGGTGGATGAATATGGTGCAAGAATGTCCTTTAGATAGTCAGGTGAAGTTCCATGTAAGCATTGATGTGTAATGAGAGCAGTTTTGTATTGAATTCTGTAGGTGACAGGAAGCCAATGGAGGTTATGGAGAATGGGTGTAATATGTTCAAATTTACGAGCTCTCAATAAAATCCTTGCTGCACTGTTTTGAATATATTGAAGTACCGTATTTTCCGTTGTATAGGTCGCACCGCTGTATAGGTCGCAGTGTCCAATATTTATCAATAAATTGGAAAAATCCATAAATAGGTTGCACCAGTGTATAGGTCACACCTACGTCACCGCCGACGTAACGCGTCATCCACCGCTGATGCGCCGCGTGACCGCTGAGTCAACCCGGCAATATGGACCGAGTGTTTAGCTCTGTTGCTGATGTCTGCCAGAAGCTAACAAAGCAAAACACGAGAGGAGTCCGTCGTCTCTCAGAACACAAATTAAAAAATCGAATTTTAGGTCAAATGTTTTCTCAAGACCATAGTAACGTACAATAAAGCTCCTATAATTACACTCTGTAAGCAGAAAAAATATACACCGAGTGGTTTCGAAGCTATTTATAAACAAACAGAAGTAAACTGAAATAAAAACGGATGCTAACACGGGAAGTCCGCCTCGCAGAACACGAATAAAAAATCTAATTTTAGTTCAAATTTACATAATAATTTACATAATTCTCGAGACCATAGTAACGTCATTAAAGCTCCTATAATTACACTCTGTAAGCAGAAAAAATATACACCGAGTGGTTTCGAAGCTATTTATAAGCAAACAGAAGTAAACAGAAATAAAAAAGAATGCTAACACGGGAAGTCCGCCTCTCAGAACACGAATAAAAAAATCAAATTTTAGGTCAAATGTTTTCTCGAGACCATAGTAACGTACATTAAAGCTCCTATAATTACACTCTGTAAGCAGAAAAAATATACACCGAGTGGTTTCGAAGCTATTTATAACAAATACAGAAGCTAACACTAGAAGCTAAATGCTACAAAAAGATCGTTTTTTAATCTCAAACATCTAATAAAGGTACTCACTTGGAAACGTCCACACTGTGATTCCATTCCATTCTGCAAGTTTCAGAAAAATCCGCTGAGTGGTTCTTGACTTTTCTTGCTGACAAACAGCAAACAAACAGAGCTAACATAAGCTACATCCAGCCCAGGAGGCAGACAGAATCAGTCCGAGCAGAGGAGCTTTTTTTCGGGCACATGAGCTGGAAACGGTCTACTTCTTCTTCTTGGGTCGGTGTACTCCTCTGGAAGTGGTACTGCACTGCACCCCTAGCGGTCGAAAGTGGTTCTGCACTGCGTCCCTAGCGGCCAAAAGTGGTACTGCACCATTTTATGCCAAAGTGAAAAAGGGTCATAACTCAGCCAAAAATTGGTCTAAAAATATGGAAAAAAATCTATAAATAGGTCGCACTAGTGTATAGGTCGCAGGCCTTGAAAAACCATAAAAAGGTGCGACCTATACACCGAAAAATACGGTAGCTAAGGCAAAGCAGAGGGCGTACAATGAGTTGTATGGGAGACTGGCTTTAAGCCTGAAATATACCTGAGCGTACCAGCAGTACGCCTATACGCCACGTACGTACGTCAAGGCAAAAGCGTAGCCCCGAGTAGCCCCTCAGGGCACATACGCGCAAAGCTTTTTTTTACGACCGCATACGTGTGCGCGGTGTCTGACCATAAACTTCCCTGGCGCCGGACTGTTTTGTATGTTACACAAATGAAATAAATTCCCCTTCTTTATCGCTGATCGGGCCTTTTCTTTAGTTTTTTTTGCTAAAAGTCAAGTAACCGCTTCTTCCTCCGTTCACTCGATGACTGAAATGAATGAATTCAGGTCCTACCTGGGTGCATGATGTTTTAAATATTCCCTGGTGGACTGTGTGCTACAGGAAAAGCGCTCCCTGTTATTATTTTTATTTCTGAGAGAACTTTTTATAACATATATAGTAGAAACACCGCATCAGAACACCGCAG